>PVIJ01002580.1:5848-156700 GCA_004024925.1 Scalopus aquaticus | reverse complement strand
CCGGGTAGGAGAGGGACAATCAGTGGGGGGGGAGGGGGGGAGGAAGGAGCCGGAGGGAGGGAAGGGAAAGGGCACAAAATGGAATAGAAAAGAACACAAGGGACCATGGAGATGGATCACGGGTGAATTGGTGGTGGGCTACCCTAGGGGAATACAAAATGTAAAAGACATAAATAACAATAAAAATATATATTTAAAAGAAAAAAAAAAAAAAAAGTTTGAATTGTTGTGGTGAGCATGCATTTCATTTTTCAAAACTTGTTAATTAATAACAATATAATAGATGTTGCCTGTCCACTCTTATAAAATCTTTTCTGCTTTGGAAATGCATGCTTTTAAGCCTTAGACCTGGATAGTTTGAATCTCATGAGACTGTAACTAATAAAAAAATTTTATAAACTCCCATAGATTTGAATTTCTCAACAGATGGAATGGTCTAGTTATAGGAGGGACTGCTTTCATTGGAGGCATAATATTAGTGAATAAAAAGATTTTTAAAACAAAAAAAAATCTTTTCTGCTTTAACACTTAACTTATTTCAAATAAGTTGCTGGCTAGAAAGAGGGTGTCAACTGTCTCCTAAGTAACTTCTGATTAGTCCAGCCTGCCTGAGAGGAAATACCCTCTATCATTATTATTCTTTAAAACAAACAAACACACACACACACACACACACACACACACACACATATGTTCTGAATATGTAATATAGTAATATACACCCAAGGAAGAAAACTGAAAATGAGTAAAAGGGTACAAGTTTCCCTGCTATCCAAAAGTAGAACATCCTGTGTAGTATGATTTGTTGGGTGGTTTTGAATCTGGCAGTGCTATTACCATTAATTTCTCTGGAAAATTTTTGAGCATTTCCAGATTTTACAAAATCACCTAGCAATTCATACCTAATAGGAACATTCTCCTTTAGATAGCGGGGAAAACCTGTGTATCCTGAAAAATGAACTTCATTCCTTCCTTTGTTTCCTGGCCACCCAGTTCCTTGCGTATTCTTTCAGAGATATTCTGGGTATATATGAGCAAATCCATGTATATATTCTGCTTTTTAAGTATAGATGTCTATATACACAAATATGCTTATATGGAAGACGCCTTTTGATTTCTTCTAGCCAGAATTGGTTCATTCTAAGATAGCAGTTCTTTCCTGATTGAGAAGCCAAATTTTCCCAACCGAGGCAGTTTGTCCATCCATTTGTCCATCTGTCAGCACATCTGCTTGTCCTCCATCCACTCATCCATCCGTCTATCCATTAATATCCGCTAGCAAGTATTTATTAACCATTCACTGCACCAGGCACCAGGCTAGAAGCTGGAGATAAAGAGGTGAAAAGATCAAGTCTTTGATCTCACCCAGGTGACCTTCTAGTGAGAAGAAACAAACTATGTCAAAGACAGTAAGTAATAGAAGAAAATGAGCACATTTCAAGTAATGGAACTTGCCTGGAAAGACTCATTCTCGGTTAGAGAGAGGGTGGAGGGAAGAAATGGGGAGGAGCAGTGAGGGGAAGAGGTCTGTTTTAGATGGAGCAGCCAGGGAACTGCTCCTTCAGCAGGTGACCTTGACTCTGAAAACTGAGTGATTAGGAGTAAGTAAATGCTAGTGTCTTTGCTGGTGACCTATCAAGAGAGTTTCCACAAGCAGAGTTTCAACCTGGTCCTCCCAGTGGGGAAGAGGGTGGCTCTGACATCTTGCTGGCATGTATTGGGGTCCCAGGTGCTGCTGAAGGCCAGGTGAGCCTTGGGCAGTTATTTAAAATCTTGGTGACTCAGTTTCCTCATCTGTAATATGAGGGTATATAAAAATATTACCAACCTCATGGGATTGAATGGGTTAAACAATGTGGGCGCCCAGGCTGGCATGAAGAAGGTAATCCCAAAATGATAATGTTACACAGAATTCTTAGACATGAGACCAAAAGTATAATCTATAAAACAAAAAAACAGATACAAATTTTCTTCATCAAAATTAGAAATGTTTATTTTGTGAAAGACACTGTTAAATATATGAACAGACAAGTTACAGTCTGGTTGGTAGGAAATATTTACAAATCACATATCCGAAAAAAGCTGGTATCCAGCATATTTAAAAACCTCTCTAAACTCAACAGTATGGAAACAAACCACCCAATGAAAAGATGGACCAAAGAGTCCACCCCCTTTACTAAAGAGCAAACCTGAAGGCAAATAAGTATATAAAGATTCAACAACCACTGGGGAAATGCAAAATGAAGCCCTGATAAGACACCCCCACACACCTATTCAGCGGCTTAAACACACACAAAACTGACCATGCCAAATGCTGACAAGATCCAGAGAAACACAAAATCTATTGTTCATGGGGGTGCGGGGAGGTACAGCCACTCTGGAAACAGTTTGGCCTTTACTTATAAAGTTAAACCTACACTTAGTGACTCAACAATCCCATGCTAGGTGATAACTGCAAGAAATGAAAACTCGCCTTCACATAAAAACCTGTATTCAAACATTTATAGCAACTTGTTGAACAATTGTCCAAACCTAGGAGCAACCCGAATATCCTTCAAGTGGTTGCTCAGTTAAAAAACAAAAAAAGGTCCTAACTGTAACAGGGCGGTCCCCAGGAAAAGGGGAGGTTCCAGGTTCCCTGCCCCAGCCAAGGGAGGGTGGGGCTGTGCAGGGAGGAGGAGAAGTTGGAGCGGAGACTGGAGAAAGAAGGAAAAGGATAGACAGCCAGAAAGAGACCTGAGGAGGCACCTGGAGCAGAGAGACACATGAAGAAGCTGCACTGGCTTCTTGGTCCTGGACTGGTTGAAAGAGATGAGGGGAGAGACCCGTGGGGAGGTTAACGACGGCTTTTATCTTGGTTTTGCTTTTGCTCTTTTCCTTCCAGACTTGTCTGGCTGTTCCTGACCCTTTTCTTTGGGTGCCCACTGGAACGTGCTTTAGACTTGTGGCAGGCTTTTGGCCCGCAGTGGCCCTGTTTTGGGCCAGCCCTGTTTGGCTGGGCATTTACCCACAAGGGGATGGGTAACTTTGGGTCCTTGGAAACTATATTCTTTCCCTTCTCTTTGTTGCACACTAATTGTATTAAAGTTCCTTTCCATTAAAGGTCTTATATGTTTTGTCTTGATTTGGTCGATAACAAACTTTTTAGAGTGGGCAGGTTTGGGGGTTCTGGGGTGCCCCTCTCCCTGCCTGTAACATAACTACTGATCTATGTAACAACTGAATGACTGGAACAGACGTTGGTCTGAAAAGGCTCCCTAGGACATGATCCCATTTACGTGGCATAAGCTTGAGCACAGTTACTAGGGGAGGGTGGAGGAGGCTGCCCCTGCAGAGGCAACTGCAGGAGGGTGTGGGGCTGCTGGAGCAGATTTATGTCCAGATTGTGGTGGTGGTTAAACAAATCTGCACGTTACAGTTCAAAGCAGTGGACACAAGATCATCAATTTTACTTCATGCTAATTAAAAAAAAACTAAAAGTGATAAATGATACCGTTCTAACTCAGTCACTCCCTTCTATTTTCCTCATTCTCTGCAACCAGAAACTTCTTGAAGAGGAAGCTCTTCCACCCTCTAACTATTTGAAGACAACGTTAATAGCTCGACCTTGTTACTCCGCATGCTTTTTTGTTAGAAAGGGAGGAAGGGCACAAGGGAGGCAGGAAGGAAGAATTCAGTCATTATAGAATGTGACGTAGAAAACAAGGGTCCTCATGTTACAGGGCAACCCCGATATTCAGTGAGGTGCCTGACTGTGGGTTCTCACCCGTGCGCTTAAAAGGACTTATAATAAGAACAATTGAAGGTACTCACAAAAAGGTTAATAAAAGGTTTATTTACAAAAGGGAAGGGAAATAAAAAATGAATAACTCAGGGACAAAAGAGAAAGAGAGAAGAGAGAGTTAAATCTCCAAATACGTCCTACCGGGTCCGAAGAGCTGGAAACCCCCAATGGCACTCTGTAGTCCGGCGAGAAGCAAGAGACCCCCAAGGTCCAAAACCCTCGTAATATAGCCAACATGTCTGCTTAACTCCACCCCTCAGTTCCCAGTAATCCTCTCTTTGGGATGATGATGGAATTAAGGGATTAGTAGCCCTTAGTGTCTTGGATCTCTTTGGTCTGAGGTGGGGTCCATAAACCTTCCTTTGGAGTTTGTTGCAGACGTCTTTTCTCCCCCCAACACTCAGGATTCCACCCTCCAGAATTAACTGTGAGGAGAAGATTCCACCAGAACCATTTTGAAGCAACTGTATACAGTTGTTTCCTCGCAAGGGTCAGTACCTATAAGGTGGGGTTTACTTTATTCATGTAAATATAGAAGGCCCTGAGGAGAATGAGCTTGGAGGTTCAACATGGGGGAGCCAGTCTATCTCCATGTCAAGTCAAAGCCTTTCACAGGTAGACAGGGTCTTAGGACCATCTAAGGCAATAAAGGTCACCCAGCCCTTCCTATCCTTCCCCAGCAAGACCAGTCTCATGAAACACCACCGCACACCCCTCCCTCAGGCTCTGGGCAAGGCGTCACTCCCCCACTCAGTCCCGCCTGCCATAGCTATCTGATGACTGGGTCAGTAATCAGCAATTCTTTCAACTGTTCTTTCCAGCATTTATTCAAAAAACGTTTGCAGAGCACCTAGTGTGTGCCAGGCATTGTGTTAAGTCACAGAGATACCTCGGTGAGCAAGATGCACACAGCTCCCGCCCTTCCAGAGCTTCCATTCCAGAAGAAAGACACAGGCAAATGGTGAAAGGATTCTAACATGTATTTCGATAACAGTGGTGCTAAAGTCTAGGAAATGGAAGCAGGTGGTGTGGTGAGAACAAACCTGGCCCGGCCGGCTTCCCTGGGGTGAGACGAGACTGCAGGAGGAGCAGGAGTTGGTCAGGTCCAGAGTGGAGAGAGAAGCCCATTGGGATAGAGGGGACTCCGGTACAAAGTCCCAAGAGGCCAGGGGCCTGAAGTGTGCTGTAGGTCACAGCAGTGGACAGGATGCAACGACAGTTCTCTCGGGAGACGTTTGGGGAACTTTTGTCACAGACTTTCTGGCGTACCTTCTCTTTTTCCTATGGCCCTGCCTCTGAGGCAGCACACCAGCGCGGGGGCTCAGGACTCGGAGTAAGGCTACGTGAGTCCATCGGACTTGGCTCCATCACTCACTATGTGTGCAGACGGGACACAAGTCCACTGCCCCATGCCTCATTTTCCCTACCTGTCAAAGGGGAGTGAGTCTACAACATGTGAGCACTTAATGTGACCATGCTTGAAGGCAGGATCTCATCTCTTGCCATTTCAGCAGCACTTCCGGTAGCTGCTGTTGCTGCTTTTAATGCTGAGAGGGGCACTAGGCTGCCGATCCTGGAGGTGCAGTCTCTAGAGTCAACTGGAGTTAACACAGAGACAGCGAGGGCCTTCTGGTCTCTGGATTCCCGTAGACAAAAAGCCACACCATGACTCCACTAGAACATTCCTTGACTCCATCAAGTGTGTTTTGGGAGTGGACTTGGATTTGTCAGTGATATGGGCCGGAGAGTAGAGGACAGCTAAGACCCGGGAAGCTTCCTTAGATGACAGATGGATGCTGCCAGTTGACATCAACCCTGTCCCCTCCCTTCCTCCCGCCCCTAAGGCTGGACTGCCCTCCAAAGGATTCCAGTGATGCTGTCAGTAACGAGAGCCCCACAAGTCCTCTGTGGACTGAGGAGTCACGGGTTCTGCCTTCCCAGAAAGCACCTTTGCTCCAGTGGGAGCATGCTTTTGGACTGATAAAGTCTCACTGTGTCCAGTTATGGGTAGGAATATTGCAAGGGGGTGAGGCTATTTTTTGCCACACGCTCTATCTCTTCAGCAGGCACGGTGACATTGCTTAGCATGCAAATAGCCCCAGCCATAGAAGGTCATGGAGCTGAAGGCTGCAAGGCCCGGCCTTCAAAGAGCCAAATCAGGTGTGGGCAGGAGAGTATTTGTACCACCAGTTGGGGGGTCTGAGGACCTTTAGCCTTCATCTCTTCCATCCTGGCTCAGTCCCAACCCACTGCCCACAGGACTCCTGTTGAGTGGATTCCCCTGGGTCCAGAGTGGCTGGCGACTGTTTATTTTTAGCCTATGATTCCCTGAGAATGCGGGTGGGCCCCTGTGGAGCGTGGGGAGGGAGGAGGAAGAGGAACTTCGGGGCCTGGAGGGCCTGGGAGGACACAGCCCAGCACAAGCGCATAGCCCAGCCCTGTGGCAGTCTCTTACAGGGACAAGCCGGGCACTCTCCCTTCGGGCCCACCCCAACTCAGGGCCACGCTGGACTCACATCCCATGTTCCCCTTTTCCTCTTCCCTTAAGGCCCTAGAGATCATGGGCTTTCTGTTCCTCCTATAGTCACCCCTGTGCTCGTGGTCTTTGGGGTTTTCATCCTCAACCACAGTGAATGTGGAACAAGATTCCACAACAACTCTGGCTCTGAAGAGATGTTCCAGGCCCATCTCCTTGGGCCTGCCTGGCACCAGAGTAGGCACTTAATAGACACAAGTAGGCTGAAGGGTGGATTTCACTGCTTGTCCCTATAGGCAAAAGGCCTGAATAATGCAAGAACCAATACGGGGAAGTTGGAGTTTACAAACGAACAAAACCCCTAAGTCATTGTCCCTGGTTGCTAGTTCCTGTCTCTTTTTTGAGAAGTTCCCAGAAACCACTCAGGCATCATCTTTGCCTCTGTGATCTGCAGGGGACTGTATCTACCATTCTTCCTTTTGAGTTCCGCCTTCAGCCTTCCCTTGACCCCTCTCTCCAAGATCCCCAGGCCCTGCCCCATACCCAGAATGAGACTCTGGCAGAGCTGGCTCTGATTCTGGCTCCACCACACACTTGTGAGTGGCCCCAGCAAAAAGCCCTGCCCCTGCAAAGGGTCCCAAAGCTGCCGGCAGAGTGGCCGTGAGGCCCAGCAAGAACGCTTGTCACACTTAGCAATTTGCATGGCAAAATTGTGGGCACATAGTAGGTGCTTAATAAATGGATGTTGTTTTATCATTAAATGAATGATGCAGAAAACCAGCTTTTATTTTTTAACATCTTTCATGCTCTAACCTGATCATTGTTCACATTTATAGAGTGTTTTAATATTTTATAAGGCATTTTCACATCCATTAGCTCATCTGATCCCCACACAACCCCTTTAGAAGGGCCAAATCATTATTACAGGATTATTATTCCCATTACACAGATAAAGAAACTCATAAAGAAACTCATCCAGAAAATATAACAAGCCTTGATCACTGTCTGTCCCTGACTCAGAGTGGGCCTCAAACAAACAAAGCCAAACCCTTTGGAAGAAATGGTGTAGATGATGTGATCCTATTACTACGCACCCTTTTCCTCATCTGGAAAATGGGGATACACACCGGAGACTCAATCTCTGAAACTCCACAGCACCTCTCAGCCTTGGCAATGGGCAAAAAGGAGCAAGCCTGTCCGCCGCAAGTCTTTTCCTCAGAAGAGACCGATGTGGATTTTCCGAAGAATAACTGGGTAGTGCCTCGCACAGACAGATGATTTATTCCTGGAAGATCTGGAGGCCAGAATTTCACATGCTGGGACTTTGGTTTCTCCTGGTTTCTCCAGTTGGAAGCTGAGTTGCAGAGAGGAGATGGGTTTGATGCATGTGGTGATGGGACACGAATCCCAGAGGAACTGGGAGAAAGCTTACAGGGCAAAAATTAAAATTTCCTCTTATACTGACACCACGAGGGAAAGATTCTGCTACATTTGGAAGAGATGGGATGAAGTGCATAAAACGGAAGGGAAAATTAAAATCGTGCAATCCCTTTGTTAGGTCAAAAATCATTTTATTAATTTCAAGGCATAAAAATGTATTAAATAAATGTTGATTTTTTTTCCTGCAAACGATCATAGTCAGTACATCACATTTCAAAGTATAATCCTGTCATCAGGCAATAATTATAAATCTCTGATTTATTTTTAATTTATTGAATTAAAATAAAACAACAGAATTCTAGTTAAATTTGGGGAATCTGTTGAAGAAAAGCAGAAGTCACCCACACTTGATTTCAATAAAGCCTCTGATATTGTGGAGCTTCGGGTTGATACACAGCGACCACACATCTTGGCAAAAGTTGCCAAGACTATGTAGGAGGAAAACCCCACTCACTCATGACAACACTTGTCTCTTGGAACTTACTCATCCTTGTAAGTGTACATTCTGTTTTTGAGTAACTATAAATCACATTTTTTTCCTCAGAAAAATTCATCATGCTTTTAATTGGGTTCATGTGAAAATGGGGGAAACGATTTTTCAAGTAAATTTTATTCAGTATCTACTAGGCTCAAAGGGCTGGGCTGGTCATTTCAATAACCCCACGACAGGACACAATTTCCATTTTTATCCCCATTTTACATATGAGAAATCAAAGCTCAAGGAAGCAAAGTGACTTGACTAAGGTCTCATGTTTGCCAAGTGGCAGAACCAGGATTCCAGTCCAGGTGGAGGGGAAAGGTTTTGCTATGAAAGTGAGGCTCCCATCCCCCCTCCTCATCTGTCAAATTACCTCCTCAGAGTATACTGGGGCAGACTCCCCCCTCTAGCCTGTAAATCTGACAGGACCCCAAGGAGCCCTCCCCCTCCAGGATCCAGCCACACAGGAACACCTCTGTAACAGGTAGCTGAAGAAAGCAGTCGATGCTCTTAAAATATTGCTTTCGACTTTGAACTCAGGGCATTTAAATTTTAAAGCAGTTAAATTTGCATTTTAAGAGAATTCTTTCTTTAATCCCTTTGTAGATGATGAGGTCAGAGGGGCAAGTAAAAGCCAATTCCCAATTCCCTCCAAACTCCCGGATTTCTCAGTCTTGATCTTACTAATCTGTCTGGAATCTTGGGGACAAGCAAGAGAATAAGATCACCTTTCTGACCCTTTCTATTCGCTCATTTGTTCAACTTACTAAGAAGGCCATTGTCCTCATTGGGCTTACCTCCTCTTGGGTGATAGCTGACCATAAACAAGGAAACAAAGAGATGGATCAAATTGTGTGACAACGTAGCTCTGAAGGAAATCCCCCGTTTTTTCAGTCTGGCCAAGCCAGTGACCAGTCAAGCTCCCTGCCACTGGCCACCAGCCCTGGGCAGTGGACAGGAACACACCCGCAACCATTAAGACCGAAAGTTTTTAAGAGGAAGCCCCAAACCAAAATGGAGCGCTCAGTCTCGCAACCGTGGCAATTCCCTGGCCACAGAAGGAATGCTTCCCCTTGCTGGCCCTTGGATGGGTCACCCTGGCATCGGTGCCATGGATCTGTCCTGAGTTGACAGGAGCCACAGCTTTGCTTTCAAAACCTCCCTGTGGTTTGATTTTTAGACATCTTATTGGGAGAGCAAAGTCTACTTGGTAGTGTTTGCACAACTTATCGTAAATATTTTATCTTTGAGGAGATATATTTTTCAGGCTTGATTTTATTTTAATTTTTACTGAGGTAACCCTGGTTTATAACACAGTAGTTCAGTAGTATGGCTTCATACCTCAACAAACGTCTACACTGATGGAGGAGACAGGATCACAAGATTAGACCCACACAGGAGGTGGGGGTAGAAGGGATCAACATAATCACATCTATATAAGAAGATATAGGGTGTATAAGGAGTGTCAAGACAATCTTTGGCCTCTTTCTAATCATATAAGCCACTCCTAGAGGGCGTGAGACCCTCCTAAGAGAGAACTATATAAGTAAGATCTCTGCACTGGCTCTGGGCAGCAGCGTCGCTCCTGTCTGCCCACCTGTGACTATGCAGGTGCTTCTTTCCACCAACTCTCTATCCCTCTGCAGGGCAGCTCTTCCTGCCCACTCTTGCCTATGCGAGTGCTCTCTGCTCTTCTGTCTCCTGCTTCAATAAACTTGTCCTTCAAACATATTCAACGACTCTGTGCCTTGGAGAAACTTGCCATATGCCGCTGAAAGGGGAGCTCTGGTGAAACCTTTCCCAGAGTGAACCCAAGAAGCCCACTCCGTCGACTCTCAAAATCTACATCATTTGGTGCCCAACGTGGGCATTTCACGGCATCGGTACCGCCACTGAAAGCCGACATCATCCACCACACTGCTGTTGAATCAACTCTCCCATTTCTCCCCTGCCCACACCCTCTGTTCTGGTACCCAACCACCACTCTGTTGTCATGATCTAAGAATTTGTTTTCGTTTGCTTTGTTTCTTTATATTCCATATGAGTGAAATCACAAGGCATTGTCTTTGTTCTTCTGACTTATTACACTCAGCAGAATCCCCTCAGAGTCCATCCATGCTATCAAAAATGGCAGTATTTCATCTTCTTTATAGCTGAGTAATATTCCATTGTGAGTATCCCACCTCTTCATCCAACTGTGTGTCAACAGGCGGCAACTTAGGTTGTTTCTCTTGGTTATTGTGAATAATGCTGTCATAAACATAGGGGTGCATATCTCTTTTTGAATTAGTGCTTTTTAATTCTTTGGATTAGCACACAGAAGTGGAAAATGGCTGGATCACGTGGAATTTCTATTTTTCACTTTTTTAGAACCTCCATACTGTTTTCCATAGTGTTTGCACCAACTCACATTCCCACCAACAGTACACCAGTGTCCCTTTTTCTCCACACCCTCAACAATATTTGTTGCTTCTTGTCTTTTGGATAATTGCCATTCTCACGTATGTGTGGCGATAGCTCATTGTCGTGTTGGTCTGCATTTCCCTAGTAGTAAGAGATGATGATCTTCTCTTCATGTGCCTGTTGGCCATCTGCATGTCTGCTCTGGAGAAGTGTCTGCTCAGATCCTGTGCCCACTTTAAAAATCAGATTGTTTTTGACATTGGTTTTGGAGCTGTCTTTGGGAGTCTGACTCTAACAGCAAGGGAAACAAGCAAAAATAAACAAGCGACAGACATTACATCAAACTAAAAAGTTTCTGCACAGTGAAAGAAGCAGGTAGCCTACTGAATGGTAGAAGATACTAGCAAATCATACATCAGACAAGGGGTTAAAATCCAAAATACAGAAACAGGCCTCCCTGGTGGCGCAACGGGTTAAGTGCAGCACTATGAAGCTATCCAGGGCTGCTGCAGCATGAGTTTGATACCTGGCTGGGGAGATTCCCACATGGCACAGCGGACCTCTCCTGTCTCACCCGCTGCTCCCCTCAGCAGTGTATTGCAATTGATCTGCCTGTTCTGCTCCCCACTCTGTCTCTGGTGAATCCTCTTACCCCTCACACCTCTGGCCTACACCCCAGCTTGTATGCATAAATAAATCTTAAAAAAAAAACCAGTAACAATTCATACAACTCAAAAAACAACAACAACAAAAGAGGCTTTATTTCTCTGAGGAGTCTAAAAGGTCCTTGGAATCTCACCCACACCGACACCCTCTGCACAGCAAAGACCCTGCCGGAGGAGCAGGGCAGAGGTGGCGATGCAGCTTGTCCAACACCCTCAGTGGTCACAGTGCTGGAGCCCTTGTCCTGTCTTGTCAACCAGTCCTCACAACACCTGAGAGCAGGACCGAGTTCTCACCCCATTTCCAGAAGCCCAGGAGCTTACTTACCCACAATGCCCTGACTCCAAATCCACAGCTCTCTCTGCCGTCAGCATTTTCCAAACCTCTGTTATTCAAGTTCTCTGACATTGGCTATATCCCTAGACTATCCATATTATAATGTACTTCATGTAATTTATAAAGGTGGTTCCACTGTTTTCCTTATGTTAAACACCTCGATTTAAAAACAAGGCTTGATCACTTACCTTAAATGGGAGGCAGCCATGAAAAGAAAGGTCAGGAAGTGTTATCAGGTCCCAGCTGGACATGGCCTGCTGGAGGCGCTGAGCCTGAGGCCCAGGCTCCCATGGACAGCGGGCAGGGGAGCAAGGTCAGAGGTGCTCAAGGCAGGATCATCCCTACTGAGACTTTCTCCAGGAGGGGCCCGGGGAGAGTGAAGAAAGGGTGTGCTTCCCCCAATGAGAGCACATGTTCTGTGGGACCTATACTGGTCACTGCCCTTGGGAAAACCTGGGGTGCGACACCCCTTCTTGGAGAGAAGAGGATTCAGCCTTGGCCCCTCTTGGGTTGGCTTTCCAAACCATTGCCCCAAAGTACCCCAACTATCTGGGAGGCCACCCTTTGCTAGCCTTCTCATCTCTGCCTCCCGCGTGAGGTGCCAGGCTCCGTTCCTGCCCACTGCGGTGCTGGCACAGGGCCCCTCCTGTGTTGCTAGCCCTCTCCTACAGCCTCCTCTTCTTCCCACACTGCCCCCTCAGCCCACCCTCCACACCCAGCCCAGGTGACTTTCCACAGCCAGTCGACCTTCACTGCGGCAGCCCCAGCAGCTCCACTGCCCTCAGCCTCTCCCTGCCAGGCCCTACCAGGCCCTGCCGGCCCTGCCCACACAGATCCCCAGGCTCAAATCCCAGCGCTTCCCGCCTCCGGCCCCAGGATCTCATCACGTTGGACTTCATTTCCTTACCAGGCTCCCTTGACTTGGGAATTTCATAAACAATGTTCCCTCTGCTGAAGCACAGCTTCTCACATCACCCACACATTCTTCCTGTAGCAGCTGAAATGTCACTGTCTCCTGGCAGCCTCTCCTGGTCTCCTCCGAAGACCCTGCGTTCTCCCGTTCTTCAGGCTTTATTGGAATTGCCCATGGCAGTTAGGGACTCTAGCCAATGGCCTGGTTAGGGTCACAAAGACTTGACTGAATGGAGGGTCATTAAATCCTGTACCTCTCGGTCTTCACTCTTACTTTTCACCTGACGTACCTTTGTCTTTAACGAATGAAACTCTGCCACTTCTTCCAGGAAGTCACCCCTGATCACTCTAGCCCAGACAGAATTCACCTTCCCCTGACCCCCACCCCTCGTAGCTTCTGCTTATTTGCTGAATGAATGAATGGGACATTTAAGTGGAGCACAGTGAGAAAACAACATCATTTAAAACTCAGTCCCACTGTAATGACTTTTGTTTTCTAAGAGGGAAGGCATAGCCATAGAAAAACAAGTCACTATCTACATCCTTGGAGAGGCTGGTGAGAGAAGAAGCGACAATAGGCTGAAATGATAAAAGCTTTTTGGGGTTTTCCTCAGTACAGGCGTGAGCCAAAGAAGAGGGCCTCCTTCCAAAAAGTTACTGGGTTTTGGGGAAATAAATCATAATTTGTATGTCGTACAAAATTCAAAAGGCAGGTAGCAGGCCACGTTAATCATCTTTGAGTGTACCCAGACACAGGTGTAAGTGGGGGTGCAAAGTCCACTCATTGAATGATATGATGAGGTAAACCACTCCTGGGGGAGCCCCTGGGGTGGGAGGTGGACCCTAACTGCAAAAAGGTCAATCACTCAAATGGATTCTAGGATCTAATCAAGGTCAGCTGGTACAGCTGGCTGCAATGAAATCCCTGGAGGGGATTCATTTGGGGGAAAACATGGAAAGATAGTTTCAGTTGCCCTGGAATCAAACATCCTCAGAGAGAACAGGACTCAGCGTCTGAAGACACAGGGAGTACAGAGGCCCCGGGAAAGTGTAGAAAGCTTGGGAGGGAACCAGGGTCCACAGAGAAGAGGGGCAGGGCTTCAGCCAACTTTATTTGATCTCAAAGAACATATGACCTCAGATAACAGTGAGTTACACGGAGCCTGGCTTTATATTATCATCTCTTTGCCTAGTGACACTCTGCCTTCCTGACTAGACCACAGGCTCTCTGACCTGGGCCTGGGTCTCACTGCCCCTGTTCCTCACCCACTCTCCCAGCCCGTAACAGCGAGCTCAGCACTGAATCCATTTGTGCGGCAGCTCACGACACCTTCATTGAGAGAGGATTATGACTGAATGATTTATAGCACCCTTGCAAACATAACACATCCACACATACGCGCGCGCGCGCGCGCGCACACACACACACACACACACACACACACACACACACGTGCTCCCTGTGGAAACAGCTCAGCTGAGGGGAGGATGGAGACACTGGTGCCCACTGCCGATGGGTCACTTTGGACAACCTTGGGGCAAAGACCTCCAAGAATTCAACTTGTGCTTCCCACACCCTTCAATCAACAATTCAAGGAGCCACAAAGCAATCTTTATGGCTGTCATTCTGGTTGGATTGTAGCAAGTACAAATAAGGCCGTTTCTAAATAATTCCCAAACTGTTCAGATATGAAGGTTGTAATGGGCAGTGACTGGCATTGGCTGGGGAACTGGGCAAAGCAAGATTGCCAGAGGCCTTTGTAACTGTTTACTGCTCTGTACTGGTCTGGAACCAGCTCCAAGTCAAATACATGTACAAAGAGGAGGCTCGAACACCCCACCCCCACGCAGGCCAGGCCAGGACGTCTTGCTGCCTCCACTGGAGAGATAAGGAAGCAAAGACAGAGAGGTTAACACAGTCACGTGAACATCAACAAGGTAGTCAAGAATTAACTCCATTAAGCCAATACCTAATCCTGACTACTTAAAGGCTCCAAGTGACTGAATTTCTGCCAAATTGAGATTCTCATTAACTTACAGAGGCAAAAACATTGCCACCATGATCACAATGGTGTAGGGCTTTGGGGGCTGATGGGCAAACTAGCTAGCTATCAGCTTAGGGCTCTCGATTCTTGGCATTGCTCAGTTTACAAATTGGAGGGTTGACTATTTGTGAGTAAAGCAGAGGCTTCACACACATTTAGCAATGTGTGTGCAATTTGCTGGGCCCAAATTGTAGACACAGCACTGGAGTCTGGTGTGCTAGAAATACTAACAGCTAGGAAGTAAGCCCAGCTTTCTGCCCAGTCGTTACATTTCATTGTTTCTGTCTCTTGTCACAATCCCTGGAATTCTCAGGAGATAATATAAAAAAAATTGTTTGACTTTCTATAAAATACAGTTCCTTGAAAAATGAGTCAAGTGTGTTGGCGACAGAAGGGAAGGTAAGAGAAGTGAAAGTTCACACAGGTCTCTAAGCCAGAAAACAGAAGTCCTGCAGCGTGCAAGGTGAGAGGTGACCCAGGGTGGGCTCAGATCCTAAAAGTGACAAAGTCCACGGAATTCTCTGCAAAGTAATTTTAAAAAGCAATTTACAAGACCACCCCAAGCAGTCAACAGCAATAAGAATAACAAAAACCAACTCTTTGATGAGCAAAAGAAATTTTAGGGAAGCTGAAAAATCATTTGATGTATACAGCAGGATGATTGATGTGGAATTCTGGAGTAACACAATTATCAGAGCAAAGATTTCCATACATACAAATACAGGGCTGACAAAAAGACTGCAGCTTAGTCTGGAGGAGATCTGGGCTCCCCTGGGAAGTCTTGCCTCATTCCACAGGATTTTACCCCTACTCCGGCTCCCCCAATTGGGACGTCATGGTGGTGTTCCATCTAGTGGTGGAAATGATTACTGCAAGTAATTATGTTTTGATTTTTATTACACCTTCCGTGATTTTTTTTCATTCAATAAATTGTTATTGTATGCCTGATACTGAGAATATAATAGAGAACAATATAGATGTCCTCGTAGTCAGGTAAGTGAATCAATCATAAAATACAATATGAGGGTACAGCCAAAACATATTATAGGGAGCTAAGAGCAGGAACACCTGAGCCAGATTAGGGGGTCCCAGGAGACTTCCCAGAGGAAGTGCCATCAATTCTAGGGACTGAAGGATTAGTAGAATCAGTTCATTAAGCAGAGAGACAGCGTTCCAGGCAGAGGGAACAGTGTGCCCCAAAGTCAGACAGTAACATCACAACCAGCTCATACAGGGTTTTAAACCTTGTTAAGAACTTTGAACTTTACCTTTGGGCACAGTGAGGGCCGTTTCTTTTCAGGGAAATAGGAAGAAAACCTATAGATCCGAATTTCCCCCAGGTCCCGTCATTCACCCTTCCACACTCTCACAACAAGCCACCCCCACCTGGCCCAAGAGCAGCACCATATTATTCTTTAATTTTTTGTTTTCGTTGCAGGCAAGAGTTGCTCATCCCACATGCCCTTGATCTCTCTTTTCCTTCTGTCAGCAAATAAGTTTCCTTGTAGTGTAATCATTCCTAAGCCAGGGCAGAGTCAGCTCCTGCAAGAATGGTCCCGGAAATGCCAAGCTCCTTTCTAGGGCCAAAGTCCTGGTGCCCGACACACTGGCTACTCTCCAGGGGAGGGCTTGGGACCTCAGGCCTCTGGTCCACCGGGGCATTTGTTAATGAGGTGATTTCCCAGATCCTTTTTGGACCTGCTCAGTCCTCAGAGTAGGGGTGTGGGGATGGGTCCGTGCCCCAGATCACCCCAGGGCACACTCCAGGTAGGAGCCAGGTGCAGTGGTCACGGGCACAAGGTCTGGGGTCACGGTCCAGTCCCAGCCGAGCCTGGACCTCCGCCTCTACCAGTGGCGGCTCGTTGTTTGACTTTAGACCAGTTACTTCATCTCCTTAAGCCACTACTTCCTCTTCTTGAAAATGGGAATAATAATCATAAAACCTACCTGATAGGACGATTGAGAGGAGTAGATGAGTTTGTGTGTGTAAGGCGCTTGGCACAGTGGAACATACAGGATACGCCAAGAGAGGTTAAAGAACAAAAACCGTCGTGTTCGGACCCCACTGCAGCCATAAACGGGCACAGGGGTTAATGGCAGCAGGCCTGGATAATCAGAGGCTGGGATCTGGGACTAAACACACCCAGAGCAGCAGCCCCCTGCTGAGGGGAGGGGAGGAGCCCTGGATTAGTCAGACATGTGACCCAGAGAGGAGGGGGAGTCCACAGGCCAGACCTGAAGACAGGCTGTGGCAGCTGGGACGGGGTACCCCGGTCCGGGTACACAGCGAGCAGGTGGGCATGGAATCTCCGTGAACTGTTGGGAGAAACTGATAGGAATCTGAGCTCTGCCAATTCTTGCCACTACAAACCAACCCAATCAAGAAAAGGAATTACGGGTTCATTTAACTGAAAAGGCCAGGGATGGCTGAATCCAGTTCAAACCACGTCATCAGACACCCCGCCGCAGCACTTGACCAGCATTCCTTCTGCCTTAACTTTGCTCTCAGCCAGACTTGCTCTTCCTAGCTGTGAAAAGTCAACCCGCAGCGCCAGGCACCCCCAGCAGACACGCACCCTTCCCAGAGACTAGCAAAAATCCTGAGGCTGGCATTCATTGGCTGGACTGGGGTCACATGCCCATCTCTGAACTAATCATTGTGACCAGCGAGAAGGAACCTTCGGATTGGCCAAACCTGAGCAACGTGTGCGATGTGGGACTCAGGGTTAGGTCAGCCCCACCCAAACCACAGGGACTGAGGATGAAGAGTTGTCTGAATAAAATGGGAGTCCTGTTTCTGGAAGAGGAGAGGAGGACAAGCTCAAGAGGTACCTTCAGTTTGTCCGTGGGTGAGACACCCTGTTGCCTACACTCCCTGAAGTCTAGAACCTGGGCAGCTGAACTTGACTGTAGCTCTATCGCAGCCATGGCAGGGGCACTCCTCGGGAGTGCTCTCACAGCACATGGGAGGAATCTCCCCACAGAGTGATGACACCCCCACAGGCACTTGATAAAAGGGCAGTTCTGTGGAGCAGCCCTCATTTGGATTGCACAGCGCCCTCGAGCTCCAGGGCCCTTCCAGAGAGCCTGCAAGAGACAAAAAATTTGGGACTTTATGGGGGAGGAGAGGTTAAGATGCCCCATCTCTCTGGAAGGCCTTCAATCAAGCACCTGAAGACCATGGGGAACTTGTAGTCCCAGGCTAGGGAGATCTTCGGGAGGGTGTACCTGTCCTTCCTCCCTTTGTCCTCCCCTACCCCACCCCAGTACTCTGAACTGTCTCCTCTGACTGCTGTCCCTCACTCACAGCTCACCTTGGAGGTTGGATTCATTCAACTAGGTGGGCACCCACAGCGCTGGCCTTGCCCCGTGCTGGGAGTTACAGTGACTCTCTGGCCCACAGACTCCCAGGACACAGAGAGCTCTAGAAAGTGCATTCTTTATTTTTATTTGCACAAGTTATAACTGAAGTGACTCTCCTAGAAAAAAGATTCCATATATTTACTAGCTTGACTTTCCCCAGTCAAAATAACCTCAGTATTCACTTGGCGAATAGCTGTTGAAATAGCTTTCTACATATGTTCATCCTACAAATGCTCACTTGTAGAAATACATAGCTTCTGTTTTGTCGACATTTTAAAAACAGGCCCAGAAACAATCTATGTATCCATCCATGCATGAGTGGATAAAGAAGATGTGACATCACACCATGGGATTTATGAGGAAATACCACTCAGCTATTAAAAAAAAAAAAGAAAGAAAGAAATCTTGCTATTTCAATATCATGGGTGGACCTAGAGGGAATTGTGCTAATTAAAATAAGTCAGAGGGAGAAAGACAAATATCATATTATTTCACTCATGTGGAATACAAAGAAACAAAGCAAAGGAACAAACAAAACAAAAGCAAACTCTTAGCTACAGAGGAGAGACTGGAATTTACCAGAGGGCAAAGGGTGGGTGGCTGAAACAAGTAAAGGGTATCAAGTGCATGGTGAGGATGGAAAGTAGACTTTTGGGGGTGCTCATGATGAGGTACTTGTAGATGTTGAATTATAATGCTGTACACCTGAAACATGTACTATGATAAACAGTGTTATTGCAAACAAGATATATTTAAAAAATAACTGAGAGGGTACACTGAGAAAGTTCCTTCCACCCCAGCACTCGGCTGCTCAGCCCCCTGTCAGAACAGCCTGCAGGGGCACCAGTTTCCAGCACTTCCTTCCAGATAAGCTGGGCCAGAAGTCAGCAAACCTGTGTGTAAAAGGTCAGATCACAAATACCTCAAGCGTTACAGACTTAGGGTGTCTGTGATAACTGATCAACTCCGCCATCATATTGACAAAGAGCCATAAACGATACATAAGTGAATGAACATGGCTGTGTGCCAATAAAACTTTATTTATGAACATTGAAATGTGAATTTCATATCATGTACACATGTAATGAAGTATTCTTCTTTTGATTGCTTTTCAATTATTTAAAAATCTAAACACCATCCTTAGCTTGCTGGCAGATAGCGGGCAAGATCTGGTAGTATCCCTGTGTATGTGCATCAAAATCAAGTATGCATGGACATTCTTTTCATGAGGGGAGTGTGCTGCATGCAATATCTTGTACCTCGATTTTTTTCACTTTATAATATGCCTTAGAGATCACACCACGTCAGTTCATAGACCTTCCTAATTTTTTGCTTTTGATACCATATAATATCTTATTCTTTGTTAATGCATTTCCCATCATTTTATATTCACACCAGCAGTAAATGCAAGATCCAAGTTTTCCACAGTCTCAGCAACCTTTGTCATTATCTATCTTTTTGATTATAGCCATCTCAGTGGTGATCCCAGTATCCCAGCATCTCCTGGTGTACAGGACTGTCTTTAAGCAAATCTATAGTCCTGAGATTTGTTTTATTCATTTCTCTGTTACACTTTTCCCTTTATCAATCAGGACATGTAGATCTTCTGTGTGTGTTAAATACTATCTGATGTGCCAGAGCGTAAGAGGAGCCCATTCAGCCAGTCCCTCTCCAGGGCCATCAAGGCTGCCTCCAACCTTTTACCAATACGAACAGCGCACCAGTGAGCATCCTTGCCTGGCCTCCTTGCGCACAGAGCAAGCATTTCTCGAGGATCGTCTTAGAAAAAGCAATTGCCGGATTAAGGGAATACACATTTACAATTTTTGAAGAAGTGTAATTACCTTCCCCCAATCTACCAATTTATACTCCACCAATAGTGTATTAAAGAACTCATTTCACTACCTCCAGGTCAGTCCTGGACATTAATCCTTTCATGGGTGCCAAAAAAGATCTCCTTTTAGCTTTTGCCCTTTGCCTCTGAGGAGACCAAGGGGCAACTTTCCTTGTTTGTCCCGAGTCCAGATTCATCTGACACCAGGATGCTTAAATCAGACCCCAGTGAGATCAAAGTCATATTTCGAGGGGCACCTGTGGAGAAGTCAGTGCCCTATCTGTCCTGGTCCCCAAGATTGACCCCCTGGGTCTGTCTCCAAAGTTTTCTCCAAGAAGTTGGTGATGACATTGCCAAGGCAACTGGTGATTGCAAGGGTCTGAGGATTGTAGTGAAAGTGACCATTCTGAACAGGCCCAGACTGAAGTGGTCCCTTCAGCCTGTCTTCAGCATCAGAGTCTTCAAGGCGCCCCAAGAGACAGAAAGAAGCAGAAAAACTTTAAGCACAGTGGAAATATCACTCTGATGAGATTGTCAACACCACCCGACAGATGTGGCACTGATCTTTAGCTAGAGAACTCTTTGGCACCATTAAAGAGACCCTGGGGATTGCTCAGACCGTGGGCTGCAGTGTTGACAGACGCCACCCTCACATCACAGATGACATCAACAGTGGCGTGGTGGGGTGTCCCGCCCGTAAGAGCTTCAAAGGAAAATGCTTCCATGAAGGAACATTTGACAGAGAAACAAAAAAAGCCTCTCCCTTTAATTTGCATTTCCCTGACCCATGTCATGTTGACAATCTTATCAAAAGTGATATCCCCACTGTGCGTCCATTCAGAAGGGACCAAATCCCAACTATGGCCCTCCTCCTCTTTGATCCTGGGCCTCTGCCCCTCAGTCCCTGGCTTCCGGCTGCCCAGTCCGGAACTCAGCACAACAGTGACTGATGAATGTTGAGTCAGAATACCATTTTGGTTGTCCCGTAGGACAGAAATACATTCTGATATCCTACAAATTCTGCAGCATCTCTGTCCTCCAAGGTTCAGTTGTGAATGTGAGAGTTTCTGTCTGAATTGTGTATCCTGGAAGAAACCAGGAGTCCTTGGCCAGTGGTGGGAACAATTGTAGTAACTCCCAGAATTACTTGTACTCCTGGTTAGGCAGGAACACAGCAGCATTTCAAAACAGGCCCTAGAATCAAGGCCTAGAAACAGGCCTGGGGATCAAGTTCTTCTGCTGGAAACTTCCTGATAGCAGCACCTGAACAGAAATTCCCATTGGACACAGATCAGGAGACTGAGACTCCAGCTGGGAAAGAAATTTGCTCCAGGTCGCATGGTTGCTCAGGACAGTAGCCATGAATGGAGCCAGAGTCAGATTCCTGGCTAGGCTCTTTCCTCCTATCGTGGGGAATCCAAAGCTTCACCTCTTACCCCCACTGCCGGCTCCTCTATTCCTCACTGGAGACCATGACCTTTCCCATAAGGCAGCACAGACTGGGCACAATGGCCCTGAATTCAGATCCCACTTAGCCACTGAGGCCTGTTACTTTATCCTTTGACCCTCGGCATCTTGCTCTCTGATAGGCCATATTACCTACCTCACAGGATTACAGTCATATTTAGTGTTTCCACCTACCCATAGGATCAGGTCAAATGTCAGTGAAATGAACACACTGACTGGTGTACAGTAAGCACTCAGTAAACCTTGTCTGTTACATTTTCCCTCTAGTCCGCCTCCTCTTGGGTGAATCAGCTCTGAGGGTGTAAAGATTAATCCATTGAAGGGAGGGTATTTCCACTCAGTCCCACGTGGCTGAGCAGAGCGCAAGGCACCTGCAGCGCCGCTTCCTTGGCTTGGCTGGCCACCGCCCAAGTGGCTCCTTTAGTAAACCTCCATTCACAGCACAGGGACTGTCCACATCCCCCTTTATTGCGACCGCACACTCTAGAAGTTCCTGAGCAACTTGGAACTTGGTGGTTCTCTCAACCTTGGCCTCCATAAGAATCACTTGGGAGAGCATTTCAAAAATGCCTAGCACTGAATGCCATCCCTGCCCTTCTCCAGACCACATTGGATGGAAGTGGGATCCAGGCAACTTCGAGGCTCTTCCACTAACTAGAGGCTCCAATTAGTAAATCTAATTGGACTCCAGTGCCACTCCATGGGTTTGCATGATTTATATATATTCAAACTTTAGCATGCATCGCAATCACCTATAGGACTGCACCCCCTCCATTCAGTAGGTCTGGGGCAGGGGGAGCCTATGAACTTGCATTTCTAACAAGTTTCCATGTGTTGTGGATGCTGCCTGTTTGGGTAACATACTCCGATAATGGTTGATCTAGCTGAGCCTGAGTAGACCTATGTGGCTTTTTCCTTCCCAGCATCCTTTGCCCTCTGGGGACAGCTCCTGATTTACCTTTAGGCAACAAACCACCTCATCTTTTGGGCCATAAGGTATAACTGATGTTTACCCTGCCTCCCAAATTCAGGCATGGGAAAATGACCAAGGCTGGCCAATCAACAGAATCTGTACCCCCCCACTCCCATGAGTGATTGGTCGGTAGGGCACATGTCACTTAATAAAGTCCAGTGACAGTCACCCTCAGGAAGAGACACTAACTGGCAAGATGTAAGTGGGAGCTGCTGAAGACTGTCTTGTCTTTACATGGGAAGAACCTGCCTGAAGATGAAGCAGCCAAAGGAGAGCAGAAGAGATGAAGGGAGAACAGCCCTATGACACCCTGCTATCCCCTGGATCCAGCCAGACCTGAAGGTAGAAGTAAACTTTTCAGTTAGAGCCAATAAATTCCCCCTTTCTGCTTAAGCCAACTCGAGTTGCATAGTGCAAAGATACTGACCACATATCATGGCCACAGGGCCTCCCCCAGAGAGTGGGAGGCAGCTGCTCTCCTGGATCTGCTTCCCCCAGGCAGGCCCCAGAGCTGTGCAGCAGAATTCCTACAGGTCATGAAGTTCTAGCCTCTCCTTATCTACATGGAGACTTAGGGGCCAAAGAGGGGGAGGACTTGTCCTGAGTCATGCATACGACACAATCAATGGGATATCAGCTCTTGGCTCTGTCAATAAATACCCCCAAGCTGGTGGGGTGATAACAGCCAGCAGTGATGCCAAATGCTGACCACATCTCAGTCCCAAGGTCACCAGGCAGGGACAGGAACTCACACCTTCTGTTTAAAAAGTGTTTTATTGCACTTTTGGCAATGTCTCTGTTTCTCTGCAATTGAACACACTGAAAAATGTTGCTCTTAATTATAAATGGACTGTAGAGATACTGGAAAAGATTTTTTTCTGGGGGACACATGAGAGCAAAAAAGGGGAAAATGAAACCTAGTGATCTCAGCATCCTGTGCTCACACTGACATTTTGCAAGCATATCCTTTTGTGTTTGTGATGATTTCTACCAGGCAAGGTGGCGACTTACCCTGGGGCACCCAAACTATCCTCCTGAAGGGAGAGAGTCTTCCATTCTCGAGGGTTGTGTCCAACAGGGTTCTTGGGTGCAGGTGCCAGAAACTTAAAGGGAAGGGGATTTGGGAGAAGGTCAATAGGAGCATAGAAACTTGTTGAAAGATTGGTTAAGCAGGCTTGGGTTGTAGAAATTAGGGGAACTCTGAGGACCAAGAAGCTGGAAGTAAGGGAAGTAGAGGCGGGGGTACTATTAATGACTCTCCGTTGCTCCTTTCATAAAGATAACGATCTGATAGCGTCCTTGCCAGAGTGCAAGTCCAGGACAGAGCATCTTAGACCCTATGTTCCCCCAATGATCCACCCAGGTGAGCAGAGGAAGGATCTGACCCCGCTGACTTCACTGGAGGAAACCAAGAAGGAGCAAAGTATAATCCCGGTTATAAACAGAGAGAGTGATTTTCCTTAATGAAACTGGAGTGCTTTTAGAGGGATATGGGTGCTCTACAGACCAACAAGAGCTACCTACTGGAGAGCTTAGAGAAAGCCAGAACAAGAGCCTGCTGCTTCTAGGCACAGTGGGTAGCCAACTCTGGAAACTAGTCCCAACCTGGGCTCTCAGCAGCCTGCGGTATACCCGGGGAAAGAAAGCCACCGTGATTGAGATTGCAAAGGCAAGTGAAAGGCAGTAACATTGTGCACCCAGGCCTAGGTGTCATGGAGTGACCATAGCTGCGTGAAAGATGTCTTGTCCCCTTCCCAAATTCCCCTCAGGAGCACCTGCAGGATCCTGCATTGTTGACAGCATGTTTCCAGCTCCAGGAGATATGTTCAGAGGCTGCTGCTGGGAAACTAAGCTGCACCCTTACAATAGTGCCCTCATGTGGTCCTTCCAGCAACTGCCGGGTACTTAATGGTCAGGCGTTTAGGTTGTTCTCCTTCAGGAAATGGGAACTAGAAATGGCCCTTGGACTAAGTAACTACACTTATCTTAGGAAGGAGCATCACAAGTTGGAAAAAGTCATTCTCAGGAGAGCTGGGATGAGAACTCAAATCATTCAATCCTAGTAATAAAAATCATGACATAGTATCATCCTTCCATGTGAAAAATGATTCACCTACACCCTTCGGGTCACTCTAGTGACCACCACCCACCCAGCCAGCTCTCCTTGAATCTGTCTCACAATCTTCCACCACGTTTGAACATGAGGACATCACACACCTACTGTCCACTGCCTTGATGAAGTTCCTACTGTATCGCTGTCATTTCCTTGTCAAAGAGGGAATTTAGTTGCTCACTCACTGAAGGGAAGAGAAGGAACTAAGCCTCTGACCTTCAGAGTTCCCGCTGCTCCTGGGGGTGCTTTGTAGGTGGCTCACTTTGCACTGAGACTCAAGAGGCTGCGTTGTTGGGTCTTGGGGCCAACTTGCTCAAACTGTGTTATATTGAGCAAATTGCTGGAGCAATCTGAGTCCCACACCCTTCCTCAGACAAATAACCTCTGCTTGCTGGATGGAATGAAGTTAAGGTGTTAGAAACCCAGAAAGACACAATAAATCAATATCAACTAACAATAAGTAATGCAGGGAGATTTTCTGTGACAACACTGGCTTGTCTGTGTGCTCAGAGTTGAGAAACTAGGGGATAGGCTTCTGGTTCAGAAAAACAGCATGCAGCATCGTGTGTGCATGTGTCTGTGTGTGTACATGCAAGTGTTCATGTGCCTGTATCGATCAGACTCCATGTTTCTCTCTGTGTCCCTCTGTCTTTCTGTCTGTGGCTCAGTCTCGTCTTCTGTTCTCTGTCCCTCTCCCTCCCCTGCCTTTCCCAGGCTTAGCCAGGCAAGAGCTGATATGTTCCCGAAAGTGGCAGCTCAAGGCCCTTTTGGACGAGGTCTGCCCGACTCTCATAATTACCACTGGCAAGATCAGGTCAAGGTAAACAGCTTCTGGGTTTTCCTGGGGCTTTGGCTCCAACCTTGGAAGACAGAGCATTTCAGTCTCTTGCAAGTCCCAGGAGGGCATGAGGGACCTCAGTGACAGATGGGACAGGGAGACGCCAGGCCACAACCCTCAGCTCCTGGGTGAAGTGGAGGTGGAGGGAGAGGGGATCTGCCAGCATGTGGGGACTGATGGCTGTAGGCTACCTGGGCAGCAAGGGTGCCCTCCAGCTCAATCATATCTCCTGCCCACCTCTGGCCTCTGCCAGCTGTCCTCAACTGCAGCCTCTGGAGAGGAAGACGAACCTGGGCATAGATCCTGACTCCCCCAGATGCTGTCTGTGTAACCTGTGGCAAGTGATTAACCTCTTCTGACTTCGATTTCTCTCTCTGAAAAATGGAAATAGGAGGGTGAGTGGAGGAGCAGCTTGAACAATAGTAGCACCTGCTGGCTAGTCTGGCCCCCAGCCTGTTTCCGAAAGTCCTGCAAGTTAAGAATGGATTTAATGTTTCTAAACAGTGGGGGGTGGGGGGTCAAAAACAGAGTGATATGTCATGACATTGAAGATGATATGAAGTTCGGATTTCAGAGGCTCTGAACTTTTATTGGCACACAGTCACGTCACTGGTTCTGTAATGTCTGAGCTTTCTGTTGAGCAGTGACAGAACTGAGCATTTGGGACAGAGACTGTATGTGGCACTCAATACCTAACATACTCTCTGGCCCTTTCCAGGAGCACTTGCCTGTGACTGGCACAGGATACACACTGTCCAGATTCAAATCTCTCTTCTGCCCTCATTGTGTGATTTCAGGAAGGTCACCTGGTCCATATGTGTCTTGATTTCTTCTGTAAAATGAAAATAACAACTGTCTGTTATTGGTTGTTTTGAGGGTTAAATGAGTTAATATGTGAAGGCACTGGAACCAGTGTCTGGAAATAAACAAATGAAATATGTAACTAAGTATTTCTCTTGTGTTTTAGATTTGGTTGGAAGCAGAGTCAGAAAGGATGGTGGCTTTGTCTCTGGTATGGTCCCAGGCAATTTATATTTATTTATTTTTTTGTTTGACTCTCAAAGACCTCAGATATAAGAGGATGGAATGCACCACCAAGGGTGTGGAAGGGACCGTGACTATCCCGGGAAGGACAGGATTGGATTCCCAGAGGCTAAGCCTGGAGCAAACGCACCAACTGTGCAGATGGCGATTCAGAGAGCAAAACCTGAGGGTGGCCAGTCTGCTACAGTGATGTTAATACATGTTTTGCTGTTGGTTTTTGCCTGCTATTAAAAAATAATAGGGCCTCCTTGGTGGTGCAGGGGTTGAAGTCTCAGCACTATGAAGCTATCACCAGCCACTTCAGCTTGAGTTCAATCCCCATCCAGGGAGCTAACCCACACGGTGCAGCAGACCTGTGTTGTCTCGCCCACTGCTCCCCTCAGCAGTGTATTTCAGTAAATCCACTTGTTCTGCTCCCCATTCTGTCTCTGGTGAATCCTCTCAACCCCCTGTACCTCTGACCTGCATCCCAGTTCTTGTATGCATACATAAATAAAAACAAATCTTTTGAAAAAATAATAGAGAGAGCTGGTTTCTTGTCTCCTCCTTGTCCACTTCACCTCCCCAAGAGGACAAGACTTTTTGACTTGCAGAATTAAAGGAGTTGAAGGTGGAGGCAGTTCTCCCAAGGGAGGAAAGAGTTTGGAAGACTTGAGGTACAGGGGCGACATGACAGAGTAGCAGCATAAATGACATCTATTTAAATACAAAGCCCAATGTGTTGCCACCAAAGTGAGTCCAATCTCAGGCTGCATTAATAGAAGTGTTTCTTGTAGAAGGAGGGAGGTGACATACTTGCCTCTACACTGGTCAGTCCAGGTCCTATCTGGCAATTTAAAAGGAATGTGGACACATTTGCTGGTATCCCCAGGCCTGCTCATTAGTTGTACTAGCTTTCTGGCTTCCTTCATTATCTCTGGATCTCATAAAGCCACTAATAAATGTCAGTGGCTCCTGTTTTCCAACATTCTCAATTATGCAGCACTCACCCAAAATCTCCCTGGAGAGATGTCCCCAGAGGATGATTGTAGGTAAAGGATTCTACTTTATCAGCACTATAAAAACATCAACGTGATCCCTGGTGGGATCAAAGTTTAGCCTGTTTGGCAGCCCCTGGGGTCTTCTGGCCTTAGGAGTCCCTGTACCCCCAGTGGCCTCAGAGACTGGATGGTCCATCTCAGTTCTCAAGGTTGCCTGACATGTATCTGCAACCTAATTTCCCAACCTTACCTCCCATTCCTCCCCTTTCTACACGTATGATTCAGCCAAAGTGGAGCACAGTTCAGCTTTTTCAAAAGCACATGCTGTATCAGTTGTTTTTTGATTGCAAAGGGCAGAATGCCAGCTCAGACCAGATTGACCAAGAAAGGAGAGTTTATCAACTCATGAGACTGACACGCATGGGGTTGCCTGGCACCAAGCCCACTGGATCAGCAGCTCGGGGTCTCTCTGTCTCATTCTCTATGCTCTGCATGAACTTCATTCTTAGACCACCCTCCCCCTAGGAAGTTGCAAAATGGTTGCTGAAAGCTCTAAACTCACATCCTTCAGCTCGATGACCCTTGTAGAAATAGAATTTCTCTTCCCAAATGTTTGAAGCCAAGGCTCAGGAAATGACTCTCATAGAGCAAGCTGGGTTATTGTCCATCCAAAATCAAGTCCAGTGACAAGAAGCATTGGCCACCGTGGTGGGAAACAGGCCCAACTTAGGCCCCAGGATGTAGGGGAAGACACCTTAAGAGTTGGGGTTATTAATAGGATTGACTTGAGGGTGGGAAAGGCGTGTCCTTAAGGCCTCCTCTGTCTTCTGTAATTAAAAGCAGAACAGGATGTGAGCAGGCACCAGCACACAAGATCAACCTCCCAGCTACTCAGTGAGCTGCTGTTAGCCCACCAGGGCCAAGGGAAGTCAGGCTGGGAAGGGCATTTCTGGAAGTTGAGGGAAAGTCTTGTGTTTCTTCAGGACCCCTTACTGGCCATGAGCAAGGACTGGAAGAAAGGACACAGTAGCGAGAGAGGATTCTGAACTTTGAAAGTTGGCCTTCCTGTAAGGATTATGACTGATGAAAAGACAGTCTGGACCTAGAATCAGGGAATAAGACCCAGGGAGCACTAGACACAGACACCACCTCCTGTCCCCTCCCCTTCCTCCTGAAAGAGCCCAGTACTGCTCAGGTGCCAGTTGGCCCAGTGTGTGCACTGTGATTGGACAAGCCCATATGATGGCCCCACCCCTCTCACCAATGATTGGACTAGATATGAACATGTGAGGAGATTCTGATCAATGAAATGAGAAGAGCTGCTGGCTTTTTGCAACCATTTTCTTCACCAACAAGAAGAAACAGACCATCAGCCCATTTTGAACTTCATCCTGCCCAAAAGTGCAGTCATTGTCTTGTAACCAAGAAGATGAGCCAGCAGGCCCATTGGCGCCTGAAGAAGACAGGGCAGAAAAATGGAAACACCATGAGCCCTTGCTTATGACACTGAGCCCATGAATTCAAGAACTCGAGCCATTCTACCTTGGGTCTGAGACTGTAGTGTAATCCATTTCCCTTATTGTTCACCCCAGCAGCACTGGCACCCTCTGCGCTGTAACCACAGCACGCTAGGTGGTTCGATAGGCTTTGCTGATTGAGACGGTCTGGAAAGAGGATATTGTCAACACCAGCTGTTGCGGCTCTATGCAAACCATGTAGCCATTCTAGGAAGCGTAGAATGGTGGAGAGGAGAGGCAAAGACTTTCAATCCTAGATCCATCACTCATTAAGTGTGTGCCCTTAAACATATTAATTCACCTTCCTGGGCCTCAGTGTTTTAATCTGTAAAATCGGAAGAATAATCTGTACTTCATGGATTGTCGTGAGGGTTGAGACCTTGTATAGAGTCCCTGCGAAGGTAGGCACACGTGCATTCACGGAAGGGTCACTAGTGTCTCTATATCACTGGGCCAGCGTCTCAGTGACATCCAAACAATGACTTAGAAAGTGCTGATGCTTTATCAGAATTTTCTTAGAAACTTTTTGAACCATCCAGATTACTGGACTCCATCCCTGGGAATCACCATTCTGTGGGCCTGAAATGGCAGTGTATATTCGTCAGGACTCTCTCCGCTGCCAGCAGCAAAACCCCAACTCAAACTAGTTAAAGCGAAAATGAAAAAAAGAGCAACTTATTGGCTCGCGTTTCTGAACCTCCTGTTAAACGTGTTGTGTGAGTCTCTCTCTCTCTCTCTCTCTCTCATTCTTTGCCATGCTTTGTCTGTGTGGCACCCTCCAGCTCTGCCCAAGTCCTGGGGCTGCCCTTCCAGCACAGCTCTGACCCTGGACTGACCACTGTGAGTGACTGGCCAGCCTTGGGGCACATGCTGGCCTATGAACAAGCTGGGGGCTCCACCCAAAGCACTGGGGGTTGCATGTGGGGCAGGGATGACTCGCTACGGTAACAGCAGGACGGTGCTAAGGGGAAGAGGAAATAGGTGCTGGACAGGCACTCCCGCTCCCGTGCTCGGTCTGCATTTCTTTCCCGTTGACTCTGCTGCACAGGCAGGTGTGCGGAGGGCTGCTGGGTAGGCCTCTGGTTTGGGGGCTTATTAGAGCCCTAGAATCCCTTTCTTCTTAGGAAATTTTAAATGGAAGACAATAAACAAAATATATCCAAACATGTCCCCATTGTAATGAAAGGAGGGGTTTGGGGCCTTCCCTCATCTCCCAGGCAGCCCCTGAGACAACCCAAGGCTCCCCTGAACTCCCTGACTTTGTTGCTCTGAGGTCCCTTTCGCTGAATCTCCATCCCTGCATTTGGCGCTTTGAGCAGGGCAGGGTGGGGGGAGTCTCAAAGATCTTACCTAATGTTATAGCCCCCCGCCCCCACCTGTGCTGTGGAAGCCAGTGCCCAGGGAGAACACGGGGACCGGAGGGGCAGTGGCTGGCCGGGAGGCGCCAGACATGCCACATTGGATGCTTCTGGCTTTGAAAGCCCATCCTGGCCCAAAGCCAACCAGCTTAGAGAGCTCTGCAGAGTGCAGCCGTGGGCTGCGTGGGCGCTGATGACCCGCCTGTCTGCAGTGACAAAGGGGACCGCACGACACCACATCAGTTGTAGCAGAGGGAGTGCTCCAGGGACTCACTGGCTGGGAGATGGTACAGAGGATGAAGTCAATTTCACACTTTATTAGTCAGTTCGGGGCCAATTGAGGCCAGGCTGAAACGGGGTGAGGCATCCTCGCTCCTTCCCTCCCTCACCAGCAAGAAAGGCCTCTGTCACCTGAAATGCTTTCTGTTGAAGGAGCAGTAGCTTTTCTACTCAAATCCTCCAGCATTTAAACAAGTGTCTCAGACCCCCCTTTTATTCTGCAAGAGATCACTGCAGCTGCAAGGCCTGCAAAACAGAGAGGTGTGCAAATTCAGGGAGGGGGGTGCTTGAGCCATGTTATTTATTCATATATTCATACGTCATCCACTCGACAGATATGGACGAGAGCTTACTGCGTACCAACAAACAGCTTGTTGCTCACTGTAATCAAACAGGATGTCCTTAGGGAACCCTCATTCATTCACCAGCTTTTCACTTAACACTTCCACATATGCCAGACACCCTGGCAGCCTATGGGGATGGAGTGTGGATAGGCAGACACTGCCCCTGCCTCTCGGAGCTGCCTCAGTGGGAGAGAACTTCAAGGGAAAAGGCAATTTTAACAGAGAGGGAGATGGACCTGAGAAGAGACACACACAGGAATAACCTCTGACCAAGCCGGAAAGGCTTCCTGGAGGAAGCAACATGTCACTGTGTCATCATGATCTGAAGTATGGATTGAGGAGAGGAGGGGGTACTACCCAGATGAAAGAGTGAGTGCAAAAGAATCCAGAGAGACCACAGAGTTCAAGGAGGGGAGGGATAAACAGGAGCCATGGTCCAGAACCTTGGAAGGACCTCTAAGAACCCTGCAATCAGATCTGTGTTTCTGAAAGCTGACCCGGGTGGTGAACAAGAAAAGGCAGGAAGATCAGGAAGCAGGAGACTTGTGGGATTGCAGGTGAATGAGTGCTTGGGGACCCCCAACCTGGTGTGTTCACTGGCAGTGGGGAGGGCAAAAAGTGGGTGCCTTTGCGACATCTGAGGGATATCGTACTCTGTTGGAGTTCACTGAAGGTCAGAGAGGCAGGTACAGGGGACAGAGACCGAACGGGGTTTCAGGTGAAGCAGGGTTCAGAACGTGCCCTGTTGTTAATCCCTCTGTGGCTCTTGGCAAGTCCATACACCTTCAAAAAATGGGACTGTGGGGCCTCCCTGGTGGCGCAACGGGTTAAACGCAGCACTGTGAAACTATCCAGAGCCACTGCAGCACGATTTCGATACCCGGCCAGGGAGATTCCCACATGGCACAGCAGACCTCTCCTGGCTCGTCTGCTGCTCCACTCAGCAATGTACTTCAGTCCATCTGCCTGTTCTGCTCCCCACTCTGTCTCGGTGAATCCTCTCACCACCCCACACCTCTGGCCTACACCCCAGCTTGTATGCATAAATAATCTTTAAAAAAAAAAAAAAAGGAAAGAAAATGGGGTTGTGCCCTCTTGAGAGAGCAGTCCTGAAAAGGTACGCATGCAGGACATCGGTCAGGAGCATGAAAGAGCTTGTAAAGAAAATGGGAAGAACTCTAAACTCACTCCACAGAGAACATTTCAGTGTCTCCCTCTGCTTCCTGCCTTCATTAAAGCAAACCACCACAGAGCCAGTCTCCTTTCCTCATAAGACGGGCTTGAGAACCTGCCTCTGTGCCTCCCTCTGTAGCCTTTCCAGTCACTTGCTGTCTCAGACCCTCAGTTTTCTCATCTGTGGATGGGGCTATCGGTCTAGCCATAGCTAGGCTGTGATGAGACTGACTGAGACGTGTAAGTTGCTTCATACTGGCACAGTGCTAATGGCTGCTTACGGGTATTCCCCAGGCTTGTTGCTGTCCATCCAGGTGTCTAAGAGCTCCTTTATGCCAGATCCTGTGCTGGGCTTCACAGGGGAGCAGAAGATAATAAAAATGCCTATAAACACTTAAGTGCTTACCCGGTCTACGTGTTATGTGTGAGTGTACTCATTTCATTCATCGATTAATTAAACCCCAGATCCACCCTAGAGGGAGCTGCATTATTTCAGCTTCACGTTACAGGAATGGGAGCACGGAGAAAGAGAGGGACTTTTCCAAAGTCATGCCAGGGGAAGGAGAAGCTGGACCCCATCTTGCCTCATCTGACTCCCCAGCCTTTGGAGGATGCCAGGCTGCCTCTCGGGAATCTGCAGCCCTGAGTCCTCGGCATCTGGCCCCCAAGTGCCACTCAGGACCTCATGGCCATGAGTGACAGTGACGCTGCAGGCTGGCCGGGCACTCCAGCACCTGACTGCCTACTCTGGAATCCCAATCCGCTGCTTAGAGTCCATGCGCCCTTGAGCGTGTGCTTCATTCTCTGTTCCTTTTTCTTCTTCTCGGGAGTGAGTGACAGACACCCACTCAGAGAATCCTGGTGAGGTACTGGCAGAAATGACGGTGCATCCAAAGCTCTTGGCCCGGTGCTGGCCACAACTCATGCTCAGGAAATGCGGGACCTCACTAGGAAGCCTATGGAGACTCCATCGGTGCCTGTAAACAAACAGTCTGGAAAGGACCGGGTGGAACTGGCCTTGGGCCACTGAACTGCCGAACTTAACACTATCAGGAAGTGATACCTACAACTCCCTCACTCCCTGTCTGCTGCGACCTTGACCTCTCTGGCCCTTTTTTTTTTTTTTAAAGATTTATTTTTATTTATACATACAGCTGGGGTACAGGCCAGAGGCGTGGGGCAGCGAGAGGGTTCACCAGAGACAGAGTGGGGAGCAGAACAGGCAGATCGGAAACACACTGCTGAGGGGAGCAGCGGGCGAGGCAGGAGAGGTCTGCCACACCATGTGGGATTCTCCCCAGCCGGGCGTCGAACTCGCATCACGCGCTGCCGACAGCTCCACAGTGCAGCACTTAATCGCTGCGCCACCAGGGACGGCCTGGCCCTTTTGTTTTAATTGAGGTATAATTAACATAGGTTGTATCAGTTTCAGATGTATGACATAATGATTCCATATGTGTACACATTGCAAATGATCATCCCAATAAGTCCATTCTCATAGAAACCTACAATTTTTCATGTGAAAAGGACTTTCAAAATGTATTCTCAGTAACTTCCAAATACAAAATCCCATATGATGGACTCAAGTCACAGTGCTTTCCAGTGTACAACTCCCGACTTATTTCAGAGCTGGAATCTTGTCTCTCTTCGTCCCCTTCCTGCTCTCTTCCCCACTCCCCGACCCCATCTCATGAGCTCTCTTCTCTCCTCTTCACATGCCAGCTCCAGTCTCTTGGGCCCTTGTCCCGAAAACGTGGCTCCATGGACCTCAAGTAGGGGTGCCAGTTAAAATACAGGCACCTAGTTAAATGTGAATTTTAATTTAGGATTGAAAAACATGGATAAAATCTCTGCTTTTGAGAAACTTAATCTCTAATGAGGGGATCAAGTTTCAAACCAGAATACAACAGTGGTACCGTCTAGAATGAAAGTGAGGCAGGGTGAGGGGCCGGGACTGGGGGGTGGGGTGGGGCAGGTCAGCAACCACCCGGATGGAGGTGCTGGAGAGGAGGAGAGGCGCAGTGATTTGAGAAGGTTTGGAGGTCCAGTTGACAGGCTTTATGAAGGTTTGGATGTGAAGGGTAGAGAGGGAAAGAGGATTTGGGGTAAATCCTGAATTTTGGGTATGAACAACTGAGGGGAGAGATTGCAAGAACAGAGACTTTGGCGTGGAGGTTGCCATGAAGTACTTGTTGGCTGGCCCTGTACCTTATAGGACGCGAAGGACCACGACAGAGTCTTGGGTGGGTAAGTGATACACTCCAAAGCTCATATTATTAAGACAATGCTACCTATATGTTGTCATATATTAAGAGAAACCAAAAATTCATTGTCTTCACAATACGAACTACAGAAAGTAAATCTGGACCAAGTGATGGTAGCTGAAATGAGGGCAAGGCTAATGACTCCTAAAGGGAGAGTCATCCATTGGAATTTTTAGCCAAGGAGGGTGATCTGAAGGAGAAGGGCATGGATGTTGAAATTTTTCCAATTTTGTGTGTGTGTCATTGTGTTTGTATTTTTATTTTGTGGTTGCCATTCCGACCTATCGGGGGATGAAGAGGAATTTGAGATAAAAACATTTAGAAATTTGAAATTAAAAAAAAAATGTGGGAATGTGGCCTCACAAACAACAGTCACATCGGCAAGGCTATCTTCAGGGAACCACAGGCAGAGGGGAAAGCTTCTCAAGAGATTGAAGTAATTCAAGATGGCCGACTCTAATCAACAGAGAGTATCTGAGGTCGAGGTCACAATCTATTCCCAAGAAAACAACCTTTGGCCTCTTAAGACATCCACGTGCTTTCAGTTTTGAAAGAGCTCACCCAGCGAGAAGGTATTTTTCAGCATCTGAGCTGGTGAAGGGTCAGGAACACAGCTATTAGAGGGAAGATTGAGAGCATAGGGGTGTTACAGCCCAGAGAAGTGAGAACTCGGGCACGAGGGGCCACTGCCTCTCAAGAATTGCCAGGACCTTCGAGGACGGGGTGGGAGACGGCAGAACTGGCTGTGTGCTCAATTGTTTGCTAAGCACCTCATGCATCCCAGGTACTGTGCCAAATGCCTTTTCCTTTTCGACATCCCAACAACCCTTTGAGGTAGAACTATTGCCTGGCTTACCCACAAAGAGGAAATTGAGGTCGTAGGGAGATGAAGTAAGATGTTCAAGCAGGTTACATGAAAAAAAAGGAGGAGGAGGAGGCTACATTGCTATTAAGTATGGGGTCAGGGTTTTGAATCCGGGCACTTTGCAATGAGATGTCTGGCTTTTGACTGCTACCACTGCTACTGCTTCATTCCAGACCCTCTCCTAGGTCCCGCACACCTTGCTCCCTAGGGCCAGTCCTGTCCTCACATGGGAGGGCTTCAAGCGGCTCTAGGTTGGACCCCAGGGACTAATAATTAGTTGCTGTGCCAAAGCTGGACCCCAGCCCTGTACCTGGTTCTCAGTTTTGCTTCCTGCATGATCTCTGTCTCTTTACTCGGCTTCAATCCAAAGATTGGGCCCCTTCTGCCCACTTTTGGACCTGACCTTTGATTCTGTTCTGCCTGGGCACTGGGAAATACACGTCCTCAAGTGCTCCCTTGGGTTCCTGGCTGCTGGCCTCCCCCTCATCCCTGGGGAGTGTGTCCTGGGATGACCACGCCCTCCCAACCTCCCAACTCTGTCACCTCACTTGACCCTCTTCTAACCCTGGCAGCTGAACCTGCAGCCCTAGCTTGCCCGGCCTGTAGGGGAGAGGCCTGGAGCTCAATCTAACTGCCACACAGCTGGCCCAGTGTGATGCCTGCGGAGTGAAGTCCACAGTGACGGCTCTTGAGATTTGTATCCGGGGTTTTTTCAGCTTGCAGCTCTCGAGAGTATCCTATGTGCCAGGCACCAGTTTAACCATGTAGAGTGGAGTCCCTCATGTTACCCTCCAGCAGCTGTGGGGGTAGTGACCGGTCTTGAGTGACCAGTGATGAGTGCACTGGCCTTCCTCCAGACTGAGATTCTGCTGATGTGCCCTGAGACCCCAGAAGCAAGACCAGCAACTTCTTCCCTGGCCAGAGGCCTACCCCCCTTCCCGAGTCCGAGTCAGATACAGATCCTCTCCCCTGCCCTCCTCTCCGCAGTGGCCCTGTATGTCTCCTCGGCACCTCTGCTCTGGGCTCTGTGGAACAGCCTCATCTGACCAGGACTGGGGATGGCTCAGCTGACTTGCACAGCAGCTGAGCCTGGAGCTTTCTGCAGCTGAAGACACTTCTAAGAACTCGGTGTGGAGAGGACCAGACAGACCTGGTGATGGTCCCAATCTTCCCTGAGGGTTGGGCAGCCTGAAGGGTAGAACCCTCCAGTTCCACCATCAGTCCCTCCCCGCACCACCCCAAGTTCCTGAGCAGCCTTTTAGCCACCATCCCATCAGAAAGAGAATTATTCTATACAGTTTGAACAAAGGAATTTAATATAGGGAGGGGGTTGCACAGGTGAAAGAAGATTGCAGAAGAACCCTAGAGATTAACAACAAAAGACATCCTATTCCTTTGGCTGGAGGGACACAGGGAAGAGGCAGCACTTTCAGTGTCCAGTCTCTGGAGCCACCTGACAGAAATGGGGAGCATAGCTAGGCCGGTCCAGCAGAACCTGGAATCCTGAGGGAGGAGTCTCCAGCAGCAGCTGGAGCATAGAGAAGACTGGCCCCAAGCACGGGCCCAATCTTCCTGTGCCTCGGAACCGTCCCAAGCCACAGCCACTGTTTCTTGAAAGCTCAGTGTCCGTGAAACAGCCCCAAAGATGCAGAGACTCAGCTAGGCAGGTGAGAACTCACAGCCAATCTGAAATGTCCTGGGGACATGGGGGCTGCCTGAGACCCCAGTATTAACTGATCACCAGCTGATGCTGCCAAGCCCAGCTCTAAGGCAGAATCCTTGCGGGAAAAGGTCCCTCCTTCTCTTTGTTCCCTAACCTGCTATTACAGCCTCCTGGGCTCCAGCGAAGAACCTTAGACCCCAAATGCACTGGATCCCCCTGGAAACACCATGAGATGCTGCTCCTGTCTGCAAAGACCCCTGAGCCCATGACCAGAGGCGCTTCCCCAGCAGTACCTGTGCGCCTGATGATTGGCCAACATGTTTGCTAGAGGACAACAGAAAACCCTGTTGCTGGAGAATCGGGGCTGTTTAGGCTCGTAGACATTACCTCGGAGGGGAAACCAACGTATCCTGAAGCACCAAGGGTGGCAGAGGAGGCAGAGGCTCAGAAATGCCTTTAAGGTGTGACTCCGAGGGAAAGGCTGTGCCCAGCTCCAGTCAGGAGCAGAGACCAGGGGTTTTGTGACACAGAGAAGGGCCCAGGCTTGGTCACCATGCCCTAGACAAGGGAAACGGGCCCCGCACACCTTCCTCCAAATGCCCTGCCATCCTTCTAAGGTCTTCATAATGAGAACTGCGTTTATCCAGCACTGATGAGCCTGGGGTTAGGCGAAATGATTTTCTATCACTGTCTTGTTTACAATTCTCAAAAGACCCTTGGAAATAGGTATTATGGGGTTCCCCACTGGGGATGGGGGGGTCAGAAAATATGGCCCATAATCTAATAAGTTTGAAGACAACAATAGTAACAAAAGCATGAAAGAATACTGTGCTCCCCAGAGACCTGAGGGAGAGCAATGAATGTCTGATGCAGCAATGAGCGAAGTGAGGATGCATAAAGGCAACTCACAGGAAACAGAGACAGGATACCAATCCTTTTTCAGAAGAGAGTCTCCATCCACACTCAGGCAGAAGATGAAAACGGGGGCCTGTTGTGATCCACACAATTTCCTCACAGAAGATTTCACATAAAAAAAAACAACAACAACAAGTAAACAAAAACTCTGGTTTCTGACTTCTCTTGAAAAGTCAGACTGTCTGACACCATTCTGATGTGACCATTATTGGTTAGAGACAAGTAGCTTCCAACTCCTTTAAACTGAATATGTACACAAGCCCAACACAGTCCCCACCACTCCCTAATGTCTTTCACTTGGTCTTTCACTCATTTGCGCCACCTGCCTGCCCCTCTGGCCCTTCAGTTAGAACCCAGCTCTCCCTCAGCCAATTATGGAGCCCTGCTGCCATCTGATGGTCATTCTCACAGGTTGTCACAGCACAGCAGTGACATCTGGATGTGACAAATTCCATTCATGTGGATTGTTTCATTTAATCTCTCACTTACACTATGAAAACAGGATGTAAAATGTACCCATTTTACAGATGACAAAATAGCAAAGGTAAGTTCAGAAATTGCCAATAAGAAAACAGATGAGCAAGTTCAGTGGATGAATTTTTCAGGATGCCAGCTCCTCGCCAGGAGTGGTATCTGGCTCTTAACTTATCCACGTGACCCACGGTGTTTTAGATTGTGCCAAAATAGGCCCTAAGTGACTCCTCATGCTGGAAGTTAGGTCCTGAGGGAGGGAGGGAGTCAGGGGACTCAGATAAACCAGAGCTCTATGTTGAATATTTTGGGGTTGATTGGGAGAGGACAGGGTAAGCTGAGAACCCCCATCTAACTTCCTTATCTGCAGACACCATGAGAAGTGCACTTCTGCTTGCTGACAGCCAAGGAGGCCTTAACCCAGGTGTTCTAAGACCAGAAACTGGGCGTTTTCACGCAGCCAGACTGCCCCGGGGCTGCTTTCCCTCTTGTTTTCCCTATCCTACTAGTCCCAAGAGGTCTAGTTCCTGCTCCCACCTTTTCCAGGAAACCTCCCTGAGCACTCCCCCCTCCCCACCATCACCACACGCATTTCCCTCTGTCTGAGCACCTGAGTCTGATTCATTGCACCCGTCTGGGGCTGACAGTGTCCTGCCTTGTGGTTCCAGGTAACTGTAGTCTTGTTTCTCCAGCTAGCTGGAAGATTCCATGGAAGCAGGGCATTCATGTCCCCACCCCTCTGGGATGTTTGTCTAGGCAATAAGTATTGAGCATTTATTATCTGAGGCACATGACAGATGCTTAGGGAGATTCCAGGATGAACCATCCTAAAACACACCCCTAGGAGTGTCACTCCTCTGCCCTCAGAATCAAACTCAGACCTCAGTGTGCTGACCTCTGTGCCATCTCCCACTGCACCCACACCCCAGTCACAGCCTGTGTGCCAGCGCTACAGCACTGCGGTTCCCTGAGGAGCAGGGCTTGCTCTGACCTCTGGGCCTTGGCAGGAGCCCTCCCCCCTCCACCTTCACCTACTTCTACATACCCATCAGACCTCTTCCAGGAAGCCCTCCTTAGCAGCCATATCTGAGTTGGGGCTGAGTCCCCAACCCAGGCGTCAGGGCACCTGTTGTCCCCTGTCCTAACACATGGGATATTGACTTACACATCTCCCCACCAGACTGTTGGCTTTAGGAAGCAGCCTCCTAGTCCATCTGTCTGATTTCTTGCTGTATTCCCAGCAGCTAAGGCCAACCCTGGAGGCCCCAAGGTGGTGTGGTGGGTGCTCATAAAGTGAACGACGAGGTAAGAATGAGGTGCCATTTTTATATATGTCCAGTGCCCAGTGAACAAATGTGACATGGGGGCATCTGATTATCCACTTTTTACATCACACACCACCCAGAGACGTTTTCCTCTTCGAAGCCTTTATTCCCAGTCCGTCACAGCAGTTACCAACCAAGCTAGAGCTCATCCTATTAACCAAGAATCCACTCATCTTTGTCACCTTGTCCGCATGTCCCAAACTGGGGTGGGATCCAAAAGGTTAAAAGATCTCGATCTATTGTGAACCAGTCTTTTACTCCTAAAGGTCTTGTTCGGTTCTGAGGCAGATACCTTGGCAAATTTAACAGGTGACACTGCAGCAAGCAAAAAATAAGCACAGTGCACTGGTTCTAGGAATTGGGGGTTGGAGGAGAAGGCACATCATAGAGTCCCCTGGAGAAAATTTAGGCCATTCTCCATCTTCTCAATATGCATTTTCTCAAACTTCAGTGACTTTTATCTCATGCCTTGGTTCATGAGGAACTAGAACCCTTGCGTTACTGAACATGTTCTCATTTTCCCTTTTGAGATGGAGTTGGTTCCAAGTATATGAGAACCTAGAGTACTGTTTCCAGTGTATTCCAGTTCTCTCCCTTATGGCTACCAGAACATTCAATTTTGTTCAGGTCTCTCTTAATGGCACTTCATAAATATACATTCTGGGAGCTGATAGAACAGGCTGTCCTATTTCAAACCACCTTGAATGCTGCCTGCTACAGAGCACGGGCGAGGCACAGCCTAGCTCACAGCACGTGGCTACTCTGACCCTGGGCCATCCTGTCCAGCCCTGCATGTCCAGGGCAGAGGTACTGATCCTGCTCGCCCTAGAGGCACCTGGGAAACCTTCTGAGTTCTGAGGCCCAGGCCACACCCCAGACCGAGTGTATCAGAATCCCTCATGGGATCCTGGCCTCAGCTGAAAGCTGTCCAGGGGAGAAGCCTTGAGCTTGGGTTCCAGCACACAGTAGGTCCTCAGCATGTACACATGGTTTACCTAGTTTATTTCCTGCTCCCTTGGGCTCCCTATTTGTATCCAGAATCAGAGCAGGAAAAAGAGAAATTTTTCAAGAGTACCTTTTTAAATGAATTTGGGCTGGGAAAGGGATTGTGGGCACTGTGTTTCTCCAGCATTGTGCAGTCTCCACACTTTCACCAGCCCACAGGAGGTAAATTTGCAGACTGTCTGACACACACTTGCATTTCTTAAAAGTCAGAGTGCCAGATATAATAATGGAGATGTTCTTAGAAATAAATCTAAACTGCCACCTGTTTTTACATACACTCTAGCTTGGACTGGTTCCAAGATTTGTAATCTGTATTAAAGTTACACTGGATTTTAATTTGCATGAAAGGTCTTGCAATTTATCTCAGCCCAAAGTGGAAACCCAGAGGTGATGAGCCAACCATGCTGTACCCAGATCTGTCTCAATCAGTTGTTCTTCTTTGAACATGAACTGTTATTGAGGGATTTAATTTCCTGCTTCTAGAAAAGAATAACAGAAGGTTTGATCTCACTGAGTTCAAGAGGCCACTAGAATGTGGAATCAAGAAGGATCCTGAGGCAGACCCTGGGTTCCTGGAAAGGGACCCCACATTGATTAGAGTGCCCTGGGCTGGGCTGCGGTGTGGAGGCATGCTGCTGTCATCTGCCAGCCTGGGCCAGCTGGTGGCTGGGGCTGGGTTGAGACCATGTCCAGCACATCCTGTTACCAAGGGCGATTTGCGGTTTGATCACACTTCACGTGATCGCCTCCGCATCATCGGCCTCACATCATTCTCGCCGCAACCCTGTGCTTAGGGCTTTATGGATGGGAACCTGAGGTTAGGGCCTCTGCCTGACGTGCCACAGCCTACTGATGTCACGTCTACTGTTGCCTGCAGGCCCGAGGTGGCCTCCCCAAACCACTGGGGGTTCCCCTGCCTCTCCTTTTTCCAGAATCAGGAAGCCCAGCCATTACCTAAGCTCCTCCACCCACCAGGACTTTAATCACCTGCTTCACAGAGTCTCCTCTGTGATTTGTGTGTCCTTTTGTTCCCTAGTGTGGAGAATCCAGCAACGGTGTACAAACACTGCCACCAGCCTCACACATCCACCTAACACACCCTCAAAATCCCCTTTCCTGAAACAGCCTCTGGATGTGCCTACACACATTCTAGAACAGTGACAGGCTCACACCCACTCCCAGACCCAGCTAAGAGTCTCCTGGGAGCCTTGCCACTGCCTGGACAAGCCCTCACTCCCCCGCTAGAGAGGGCTCCCAGGGGCTCACTGCCTGACATAACCGAGCTCCAGCGAGGAGGGAGAAATAAAAGATGAATGGTCAACCATGGTGTCTCCTGATACCGGTTAGGAAGTGAATTGCCCCGCTGGGGCAGTCCAAGACTTCTCCAGTCTCCCTTCCCTGCAACCACACAATACACAGGGAAGAGTCACTGGGGTGACCCACTCCCACGGGAGGCCCGGGTGGGGGCACACGCTGCGGCGAGCCACGGCCAGTGGCTGGAAGGCCTCTCTCTGCAGACACAGAGAGCAGTTCTGGCTGCAGCCTCTCATGACCACCCACCTCTCTGGCTGCCTTCTGGGCGCTCTTCACCCCAACCTGACCTGACCTCCCCTTGTATCCCTGCCAGGTTGCGGCCTCTAAGCCTGCCCATCCCTTGGTAACATGGGCTCCAGGAGGGCACCCTAAGAAGGCAGGCTCCAGCCCCAGGGAGCTGGACTCGGCGCCCTTGCCAGGAAGCCGGAAGGCACATAGCCCCTCTGCCCGTTCACTTCCACGAGGCTCCATTCCGGGTTCCCCTTCTTGTCCTGGGCCTCCAGAACCAGCACCGGCTGGCCCGCCTGCAGACTCACTTCGCGGCTGCTTCTGGCCACAAAGGGGTAAGCTGCCACCACCTGCAACACAGGGGGCGACACAGAAAGAGTCAGGAAGGAAGATGAGAGCCAGAAAGGCTGTGCACTCCGCTCCCTCCCACCAACTCTGCTCAGGCCGCCTCCCTCGCAGTCAGCACCTCCAAGTTCACCACTTGTGCTGAGGACCTCCGCGACTTCCACCACCTCCAAGGCCCACGAATACGGCAGGCTGTCCTAGCACTTGGCCCATTTTGTGTCTCCTTCTGCTTGCCTGGTTTTTTAGATAGGGGAATTGAAATCCTAAGAAGTCATGGAACTGACTCAAAATTACCCAGCTGAGAAGCCGGGCCTGTCTAACCCAGAACCGGTGCTCCCCGCCCACTCTGCTGTCTCACGAAGATGTGACTCAGCGCCTTCCCCCGTCTAGGTTATCTCCAGTTTCCCAGCTTGGAGACAGGGGTGGGCACCTTGGTTACTTTTTAGGGAAAGGCATGCACTAAAGAGAATTTTGGAGGGGAGGGCATTTAGTAGGCTGATAATTCATCTCCCTGAGCCTCAGTTTTATTATCTCTAAAATGGCAGTAATGACATCCACACCTCTGGGTGACTTAATGAATGAAGTTCTGGCATATAGTATATAGCTCCATATATGCTGACTGCTTTAATAATGTGTGCCATTACTGTTGTTACTGTAATAAGGAAATATCAGGAGTAAGGGGGGCAGCCCCACAAAGAAGAAGCAGCTTAAGTATCTAGGCAGATGGACAGCTGAGTGCTCCCCGCGCGAGCCCCCGAGACACTGGCGGGTTCCCGGGGACACTGTCCATGCTGGCTGCAACCAGTGTGGCGGCAGCAACCGCATCCCCTTCCCCAGAGGACTGGTTGGGTCCAAGTTGGCCCTTTAGGGGGTCCTTTGCTGATGGGTGGGATGTCCAAAGGTGGCAGTGTGGTGCACTCCCTTCTGGCTAATGCCCTAGGCACTGGTCTGTGAGCCTTCTGGGTGTGGGGGGGTAGGGGGAGTTTGTGGGGTGCCCCAAGTCATACTCACAGCATCCACAGGCTTTTCTGTGACCCTCCACCACCATTCAAGTTCCACCGCTGTCCTGGCCAGAAGCTTCCCCAGCTCTCCCCTGAAAACTTGTCCTAGCCCTGTTGGGGGGCTGTTACGCACTTGTGTTATGTTATGTGTTGTGTTGTGTTATGTTATGTTATGTTATGTTATGTTATGTTATGTTATGTTATGTTATGTTATGTTATGTTATGTTATGTTATGCTGATATCACTAGGAGCGCAGCCTCCACTTACTGAGGTTCACAGTCAGCAGTCTGGCTTGACACTATCTCATCCACCCTGCTGAGTCTCTCCCCCACCCCAGGACTCAGTCACTGCAAAGCCAAACCCTTTACTTCCTTCCCAGTTTGAGATGCTTCACAAGCCCAGCCCTTTCACTCACTGCCTTTTTGTTTGACATACAGTTCACTCACTCACATTCACCCTTTCAAAATACAATTCAGTCATTTTAAAGTGTTCACAAAGTTGTGCACCAGCCACCACTACCTAGTACCAGAACATGTTTATCACCCCAAAAAGAAAGCTCACACCAATTAGCAGTCACCCCCCATTTCCTCTCTTCCAGTGCCTGCTAACTATGCATTTGCCTATTCTGGCATTGCACATGAAGAGAATCACAGGACATATGGCCTTTTGAGTCTTGCTACACATGAAGCACATATCGGCACTTGGTTCTTTTTCATGGCTGAATAATATTCAACACTGTGGCTAGAGCACATCTTGTGCATGTGTTCACCAGTTGATGGGCACTTGGGCTGTTTCAACTTTGGGGTTCTTTATGAACAGTGCTATGCCTATTCATGTACGTGTTTCATCACTGTTTTTTTTAAAGATTTATTTATTTATACATAAAAGCTGGGGTACAGGCCAGAGGCGTGGGGTGGTGAGAGTGTTCACCAGAGACAGAGTGAGGAGCAGAACAGGCAGATCAACGGAAATACACCACTGAGGGGAGCAGCGGGCGAGGCAGGAGAGGTATGCCACGCCATGTGGGAATCTCCCCAGCCCGGCATCGAACTCACATCGCCGCTGCCGACAGCTCCACAGCGCAGCGCTTAACCGCTGCGCCCCCGGGGAGGCCCTCATCACTGTTTTTAAGAGAAGAGCTGTTGTCCTCGCCAAGGTCCTGCCAGTCTGGCCCTGCTCACCTCTCTAGACCCCTCCCCAGGGCCCCTCCATCTTCCCCAGCCACATTGGCCCATTAGTCTCCTCATATACCCCTCTCCTCCCTATCACTGGGCCTTGCCATTCATGGTGCACACTTTCTGAGGAGCTTTTCACTTTTGCATCCCAACACACTCCTTTACCCAGTGAATTCCTACTCACCCTTCATAGCTGAGAAAAAGCATCAGTCCTCTAGAAAATGCTGCCTGAACCTCTCCCACACCTAGGGTTCTAGCAATTATTACCGCTTTAATTTTACATTATTCATATGATTATTTTATTGTTGTCCCCCCATGATTATAAATGTGAGGAAGGCAAAGGCCAAGATTTACTTTTGCTCATCCTTACGTCTCTCATCTAGTGCGGTGTCTGGCAAATATGGAATGAATGAATGAGTGAATGAGTGAATGCACGAGTGAATCCCACTTGCCCCGTTGATAGGGAATGTGGGGCTCGCGCTTTGTGGCGGCTGTGACAGCGGTAGGAAACTCCTTTCTCTGGATCCCATCCTGGCCACAACCCTGATGTGACCCCTGATCGAGACCCCTGCATCACACACAGGCTGTGGCTGCTCCAGACAGGAGGAAAATCAACACTGGTGCAGGCAGCTGTGGGGAGGCAGCCCTCCTCCTGCCCAGCTCACCTGCGTCACGGCTGGGACAGAGGAGACCGGGACTGGGGCAGGCTCTGGTGTTAAACATCGGGGGGAGTTGTCGTGAGACCCCACCTGCCCACGGGGCTGCTCTTCCCAGGTGACGATGTGGTAATGCTCCAGTTTCCCGGCAGGCGCATACCCTCGATGTCCTACAAGACAAGCAGAACGTTATGTGACTGTGGGTGACTTCCCCACCTCTTTGCATGGTGAAGGAAGTACATGGGTGTGAATGTCCCAACACGGCTTCTCAGCATGAAAGAGGACGTGAAAAGGTCACCTCAGAACCTCAGAAGCCACCTCCCTCACTGTTTCTAGCCTCAGCTTGCATGCCCTCAGTGACAGGAGGCTCATTCCCTAATACTCTATTTTGAACAGGTCTGGCAGAGTTAAAAAGTGCTAAAAAAGTGCTTCCTTGGGTCTGCATGGAAACTTCTTTCCTGGTGCTGGCACACTGATCTCCCCGCTTCTGTGGTGGCCCAGAGCCAGGCAGCTCCTCCCCTGGCACAGCCCTTCCAGAAGGCACACATTGCTCTTCTCGAGCCCACCGGCCCCCGTTCCTTAAGCAGTGCAGGGACGACTGCCAGTGCTCTTCCAGCCACCCGCTTTGTGAGCGGCCAACACTTCCTGAGAGCTTGCCAGGCAGCGCAACTGACATTTGATTTTCTAGATTTCACATCAACTCTGGAGCTCAGTGCCACGGTCTTCACTGAAGGGCTGAGCCAGCCATGCTCAGAGAAGCCGTATGGTTTCTCTGCAGTCATGGGGCTAGTGAGGCGGCAGAGTTGGGGTTCTGACCCAGTCCTTTGGCCCCAAGGGTTTAGCTTTAATCCTCTTTCAACTGTTTTCCAACTTGGAGTCATAAAACTGACATTTTGTGATATCTGCCTGATTTGTGACATTTTCTTAATTTTTGATCAACTCACTTTTAAAAACTTAGTCTTGTAGTATACATTAATATGAATAAAATCAAGGGTTTATGTGCTAGTTTTATGTTTCTCCTAATATACATCAAGAATTTAAGTGACAATTATAATAAATTGTCAGGGGAAGGGAATCTGGCCCAAGATCTCTTCCCAATAGCCCTGTGTAACCTCATTTTGTGGGTCACATGCCCCTCTTTGGAAGATACTCTACAGGGCTACCTTCTCCAGGACCTGTGAGGCCATTTGCCTCCTGCCTGGTCATAATGGGGCACCCAAACCTAAGAAGCTCCCCAAAGGGTGTGACCAGCACAGGGGGAGCAAGACAATCACCTCCCTCACTCTGCACATCAGAAGTCTGTCCACAAGGCCGAGATTCAAGCATCTCCAGCTTTCAGAGTGAAGTTGAAATCTTCTCCCTCTATCTCTGCTGACCCCAGTGGTCTGTGAGGGCTCTGAGGCAGGGGCCTGGTCTTTCCTGCACAGCAGCTGGCACACAGCAGGTGCCTGATAACAGATGTTCAGTGAAAGCCTGAACTCCCCCTTTTGACATTTTATACACCTCGCAAGGCCAGCTGTGTCCCAAACCCTGCATTTTCACCTGTGTTCACTCCCAACCTGCTTTGGCACGGTCAGACCAGCCTGCACCAGTGCCCAGGTGTCCCCACAGGCTTCTGGGGGATGGTTTCCCCAGAGGGACGGGAAAGGGCTTCAGAGTCCCACATACCCCCAGTGTCCACCAGCCAGCGGCTGCTGTTGCCTTTGGTGTCCTTGTCTTGCAGGAGGGCCACGATTTGTCCCCGCAGCAGTGGCAGGTCCATGGCCCCAGCACCGCTGGTGTTGCTTGTCACCTGGTACAGCTTCCCAGGACCATACCTGCTCAGGAGAGCCTGCACCTGGCGTTCAGCCCCCGGAAGGAGAGGCTGGGGGAGAAGGGACAGTGACAGACAAAGGGTTGAGTTAGCCTGAGAGGTAGTACTCTGGGGCCAGCCCCACCTTGGTTGCTGCTGCACGCATCCCAGCCAGGGCGACAGTCCCCTCTTAACAGACGGCTGGACCAGATGAGAGACACACCTCTAAGAGTCCAAAGTTATCTCAGAAGAAACCTCTAGTTGAACCTTTAAAATTCCTCCCAGCTCTGGACTTTGGAGATTCTCTAAAATTCTCATTCAACTTCTGAAATGTCAGTTGCAGAACCCCATGGTCAGAACCTAAATTCTACTCATAACATCAAGCTAAGCTACCTCATAGGAAAGTGCCTGGCACAGGTCTCAGCCCCTTGGAGTGAGCCTCATGGACACCAGACCTCCCTCCCCTGTCCCGTCAGCAGCCAGCACAGGGCCGGCATGCGCGTGGGGGAAATGCTCTGATTCCATGTATCTTCAGTCCACAAGTATTTATTGAGCATCTACTAATCACAGGCCCAGGAGGACTTAACAGTGGTGCAGCAGAAACCCAGGAGACAGTTTTTACCCTGATGTCATTTAGCCAGGGAGACTGACTCCGTGGCACTTTCAGCTCATCCAAAACTTTCCTGATACTGCCTTTGCTTTTCTATTCACCACTTCTAACAAAAGTATCCACACAGAAGGGACCCAGAGGTGAATGTCTCCTTTTCATAAAACCAGGAAGAAACTGAAAATGTTAAATACAGATAAACTATATACTCTTTCTATCTACCTACCTATCTGTCTGTCTGTCTACCTACCTACTTATGTAAATATCTATCTTCAGCATATTATACAGGGTCATTTCTGGGTGGGAAAGTGCTGGAAGTACAGAGGGGACAAAGGGGCCCTCCAGGGACATTTGTGCAGGGACTCTGTTGATCCCCCTACCCTAATGGGTTCCCTGGATCAGAATCAAGAACCAGAAGAGTCTGATATTTCCAAGGCCCTTAAATAGATGCACAGAGACCAGGTAGATGAGGAAGGGTGGTGTTCATGTGAGTGTAAGACCAGTGGTGGGGCCAACATTTGCCTTCTCCCTCTAGCCCAGCAGGTCCCTGCCTGTGTGAAAAGAGCAGCAGCGGAGGGGCTCCCGGGAAATGCCTTTTCATTCATCTTGAATGCTGGGGTTTGATGCAGCTTACTGACAACATTGTGCTTTAACAAGGAGAGATTCTGATGAAAAACTTGAGAAAGTTTCAGGTTTTCTGATGCTAACGCCAATTTCCCATTATGACATTGAATTTCACTAACCATGGGAATGTTTGGGTTTTCTTACTCTGGATCGAAGACTTCTGTTCTGCATTTATGTGTACTGACCATAAAGAACAGGCATGTATGTGGGTGTGTACCCTACCTGACCTCACCCCAGCTCACAGAGAGAAGGAGGAAGGAGAGGGAAAATCATCCCAGGGGTAAGGGAAAGCACTGGAAAAGCAAGGGAAATAGGGAGTGGGGCTCATCCCACTGGCAGTGAGTCTCCACCCCTGGACAGTCTCCAGAGGAAGGAGGGACACTTACTTGTATGGTGGGAGGCGGCAGCACTTTCTCGAAGTTCTCTTGAAAGGACCGAAGCTGGTTACTGCTCTGGCCTAGTGCTTCCTCCAGCAGTTTCCTGAAGGCTGGCTCAGAGACCTGGTGGTGGGGAAGCTAGGTAGAGACAGACACATCATCAGGGCCCTTTTCAGGAGAGAGGAAAGGGAGAGACACAGAAGCCCACCCTCTAGGCCCTGAGGTGTTTATATGGGCCTTCTGATCTTAGTCAGCCGTGGTTTCTGGCTTCCTACTGTGCCCGCTTTCCTTAACAAGAGTGTCTCTTTATGGGTCCAGTAGCATGGTCCAGCCTGGCGCTCTAGCTAAGCTCAGGACCTGCAGTCATGGCGCCCCTCCCTCCTAGCTGGTGTGATGGTTCCAGGATAGTGCAATGGGCCAAGCAAAATCACTCAGAATCCTCCCAGCAGGCATGAAAGCTGAGAACTGAAGGGCCACCCTGCCTTGGCATCTGAGGTGCAAAGTTACCTGCTTGCAGCTACTGGGAGTCACCTCTCCATGCAGAAAAAAGCCTGCCAGAGAGCAAAACAGCTCAGAGGTGGAGTGAAAGTCAGAGCCCTGGCAACTTTATTTGTGCCGAATGCAGCTGAGTCTGATGCTTGAGCCCCGTCCTGAGTCCTTGGCCTGTAAGGCATCGCCCACATTCTCAGCAGACAACCCTGGACTAACAGAGACATGTCTCCTCTGCTTGTCATCAAACTCACGCTCTTGTTCTGACTCAGAGCCACCACCTCCCTCCGATTTGCAGGCAGATTCAGGCCCCACCACACAGGCGTTCCCTGGCTTCGCAGGACTGGTGCAGGCGACTGGACCATGGACACAGACAAGACGCTGCCAGGGGCCATGTAAGATTCTACGTTAAAGCACCAACCAATTGATGCCCTTGATTTCTGCTTTTATTAACTTGACTTCCCCACTACTACTATCTTATAACACTCCCCAGTCCTGCACACCCCAGCCTTAACACCGGGGTGGAGGGTGGGGGATGGGGGGGGTCTGCAGTTGCAGAGAAAATGAGAAGGTTGGAGAAGAAGAGGTCACCTAATCAGATTTACCCTTTTGCCTTCAGGAAAGAGAAATGCTTCTTTTTGCAGATGGCTCAGGCCTAACTCAATTCAAAAGGAGAGTCTGAGATATAACTGTACTAAATGCTCTACGGGCCAAAGAGGAGAAGAGCACCCAGTCCAGCCGCCCTCTATGAGGAGACGCGCCCATCTCCCAGCAGCAGGCAGGCCACGCTGAGTGCTGAGCACAAGCTTGTGTTGTGGGTTTCCGGAGGCCAGAGGCTGGAGACGGACACTCCCACCAGGGGAGGGAATCAGTCATATTTGGGAAGCTCCTACCATATGCCAGAATCTGTGAAACACGGACAGTGGGGAGAGACACTCCGTCTCAGAGGGAGTCTGCACAAGGAGAAGGTGGCCACAGGCAGTGGTCCAGAGGGACCAGGTGCTGCAAAGATGGCAGGAGTGGAGAGCAAGTTTGAAAGGCACATTCATACCACAAATAGGAAGGGAAACTGAGCTTGAGACAGCACTGATTGCTCCTGAGGCTGGCCCCACTGGCTGTTCAGCTCCTAAGTTGACATCAGAGAGAGATCTCTGGGTTCTTTCCTCTATCAACCCCAGTCTTCAAAAGTCCCAAATCAACGTTTGCACTTGGAGGTTCATCCAAACCTTTCTTCAGCCTATTTACATTTCTAGCAGACAGGCCTCCCGCAAGCCCAGCCACTGTGATGCTAGCCCAGCCTCGGGGTTCTACCAGCCTGTCATCAGCTGTGTGGCCCTGGGCAAGCCAGTTAACCTCTCCAGGCCTCTGCCTTCTTTGAAATGCAGGATGATAACAATACCTCCTCTGGAAGGTTGTTGTGAGGATTAAGGGAGCTAGTAAGGCAGGGACACAGTAAGTGCCGGGGACAGAATGACTGGAGGTAGCGGGAGTGGCAGGAATGCCAGCTTGAGGCTACGCAGGGACCTGTAGGTCTCATGCACTGGCCCCAGGGTCTGCTGTTCCCCAGTGTACACATGACTAGGAAAGGGAGGGACCCAAACTGATAAAGGGACCATCCAGACTGGGTACGGAGGCCCTCAGGGGTGCAGCGCCTGCAGTTTCCCAGCCTGCCCTGATGACAATTAAACACAAGTCACCCCCATGAAACCAGCAACCTGACACCTGGAATTTGGGGAATTCTGAGAAACGGTGCCAGGCTTCAAATCTGCCATTGCACTGACATGCAGGCATCCCTTCTGTTTGAAGGTTTTTCTCCCTCTAGAGATTTTTATTATTTTCCCTGAAGGAGGCAGCCCTGCCTACATAGGCTCTGTATGTTAGCCCCACACTGGAGCACTTGCCAAACTGCAGTCTACCTAAAAACCCCAAATAAAGCTTTATTTTCCCTTGTAGACTCAGCGCTCCCTTGGTGGAATTATTTTTAAACCGTAGCATGTCTCTGCTTTGGGGTCCCGGGGCCCACGGCCCAGGTCTTGCTTTCACAGTCTGACGCCATTCGTGGAGGGAGAACAGGTGAGCGAGAGATCCAGAATGTCACCAAAGCCTTCTCTTAAGCACTTCTAACCTGTTGGAAAGGCTCAACCTCACTCCCTCCCAGCCCTGCCAACAGCTGGCTGAAGGGGCATCCTCCAGAGGCATCCAGTCTGGAGGTCTTACCTGGGCCATGCTGCCCTCTGCCCTCTTCAGGACTTGCTGTGCGAGGTCCCTCTGCAGGGCCACGAACGTGCGCAAGATCTGGCCCAGCCACTGCATGGTCAGCTGGTTAAACTGCGGGAGCTCGGCCACCAGCAGGGAGTTCAGCGCCTGGTATGTGTGCCGGGCCTGTTCCTCCTCATAGCTCACGCTGCCCGCTTCCAACAGCTTCTCTTCCACCCGCTCATAGTCCAGTAGCTTGTCCAGACGCTTCTTGATCAGGTTCCGGGGTCCGGCCAGAGTTCTGGCCAGGCTGCACAGCGGCTGCCACACCAGGCCTTCCAGACGGCGCTTCTGTGGGCACAGGTGAGCTTGGGAGTCAGGGGAGGAGGTGACAGAAGGGGCTTTGGAGGCAGGTAGATCCGAGCTCCAGTTTGCCCCAACCAACTAGCTGTGACCTTTCACGTGTTATCTAACCTTTCTGGGCCTCAGTGTGCCCATCCGGAAAATGGTACAATGCAGGCAATGAGTTTGGTAGAGTGCCTGGCACAAGATATATATTCAATATATCTCACTTCTTAATATCACTGCTGTGCACAAAGCTTGACAAAGACGTTGTCTAGACTGGCGGAGAGCACTTTGGGGTTCAGATCTCAGCTCGCCATTTCATTGACCACGTAAATAACTAGGGAGGTCACCCCTCTGAGCCACCTGCTCTCTTCTGCAGAATGGAGCTATTAATAGGACCTACTCTGTAAGCTGTGTTGTGAGGATTAAATGAGGTGAAGAATGTAAAGGGCTTAGCGCAGTGCCTGGCAGATAGTGAGCTCAATAAATGTTCGCTGGACTATTTTTATCAGTGAAATGCACTAACAATAATCGGTCCTGCTGACTACCAGGGCGGTTAGAGACGTGGCAGTCGTGTGAAGTCCTGACTTCTAAATGTTATTACAGGCTCTGCCACCTGCCTAACAAAGAAAGGAGGAAAGAGAAGCTTCACTCACAAACTCCGGGAAGGCCTGCAGCTGAAGGTCCCCGGCCAGGCTGCAGTACTGCACCACAGGGCCCCCGGGGACGTCCAGGTCATAGTCCTGCGGCCGGAAGCGGAAGGAGGCCTGCAGGGGCAATGAGAGACAGATACTCATGGCCTGTGGTAACTATCTTGTACCTGAAGTCCCCTCTGCCGTGCCCGAGAGGTCTGGGCTCTCTGCTCAGTCCTGTGACAGGGAAGTACACAGCCTATTCTATCCTTGCACAACTTGGGTGGCTAGAAGTTTCTTCCTCAGATCGAGCCAACTTTCCCCCATTCTGGCACTTCTTGAACCTCATACATCTACAATCATCTTTTTTTTTTTTTTTTTTTGCCAGGTCCACAGTCTACATGTTCTATTAATACTTCTTTAGATCTACTAAATGTTTCTATTTAAATCAATGCATTAAACACCCCCCCCCCATGATGCTATTGTAAAGGGAAAGACAGCCACAATTGCCAAAAATAGGCACATCAGAACCATTGCTGTGAAAACATTGTCTGTGAAGCTCTGTCTAGGTGTCACTGGCTGCTGAAGGTTTCACTGGCCTATGTTAGAGGCATGCCAGCAAGAGGTGCTTCCTGGACTCTGTGGATTATAAAAGGAAGCCACTTTCTTGTCATGACCCTGCACCTGTCCTGTAACTCCTGAGTCTAGGGAAAAACCGTCTAGTGCTGCCGAACAGCCCTCCTACCCCGCCAAGTCAGGCATTTCTCTCCTGTGCCTCTGGCTTCTGTCTCCCAAGGCCCCTCCATTCTTCCTGTCAAGGCTCCCTGTGCTATTCCAATCTGCCCACTGGGGGGTGCAGGATGAGCTGGAAGCAGCAGGGGAATCAGCCCTGTAGAGGAGTCTGAACCAGACCTCCTCCTTCACCCACTTGCGCTAACGCCACCCCAAATCCCATTATCCAAGAGCCCGTTATAGTCTGACCCAGCTGGTGTGCACAAATAGATGTGCCTGAGAACAAAACCACATAAAAGGGACAGAGTGGAAGGAATGAGTCAGCACCTACGACAAGAATGGAGCGGGAGCTGGCGCAGGGAAAGTGACGTGCTGGGTGGGAATGTGAGCCGGTGCTCCCGGGGGCTGAATTCAGTTGATAGAAATACATTTTCTTGGGTCTGGTTAGCATTTAAATGTCGATTTAATTAGTTGCTCACATGGACACGTCATGAGATTTCACCTAAAAGTCTGAATTTCCAGATTTTTTTGGCTTCAAGTCAGAGGAACTGGCTATTTTGGGTCCCATTTCCACATGGTAACTACCCCTTTGAGCCAACTAACAGCCGCCCCTTTAAATTTTATTCATTCATTTGTTCATTCCGTGGTTCAAATTCCAAGCATTATTATATATTTACCTCTACTGAAGCGTCTCATAAACAACCTGCCGGGCCTTGCACACCTACATATTTCATTGGATAATGTTATCCACCTGGCCCGTTTAGGCACCCAAGTTTATCACCCCTGCTGGGTCTGCTGGCTGGCAGTGCCTTCTGGAGGGAATTTTGACCCCATCTGGTGGGACCCTCAGCCGAGAGAGCTCACTGGTCTCAGAAGCTGCCCCAGACGGCCTGTGGGCTGAGGGGTGCTTGCCCCGGGCCTGCCGGCTTGCAGTCAGCAACTGAAATTCCCTACAGTCACCTTTGCTGGCGTCCAACGGACCCCACTTGACTCCAGCCCAGGGAATCCCGCCCTGCCCTCTGGTAACAGCAGGAGTTTCACCTCCAGATTATCCAGGTAAACAGCCACGTTGCTCTTCAGCTCGGTCACACACAGCGACACCCAGTGGAACCTCTCTTCCAAGTCTTCGAATTCCTTGTCTTCCGTCTGAGAATAAAGTTCATGCTTGTGAGGACCAAGCACAGCCACATGGGGGCAGTGTACACCCCGTGTACTCCCCATGTGCACCCAACTCCCAAGTCCTCCCCAGGATTCTTCCCACAGACCCGCCATCAGAGCCAGTCCCTCCTGCCCCGAAGCAGGAGGGTTTGGGGTTACTAGCTTCCCTCTGGGTAACCTTGGGCAAGTGCTGTGCCCTCTCTGAACTTTGGGTTTTTTTATCTGCAAAATGGAGAGAATAAGAACACCTACTTCATTTGTGGATCAAATAAAGTACTCAGTCAACCTGAGCTACTACAAGTAGCTATTCAAGGCTGGTTCCTTGCCTGGACCCATAGCTTAGCTCTCCTGTCTCCAGAGAAAGAAAAGAACAAAAAGCAGTAGAAGAAAGCCCTACCTTGAGGCTCCCTAGTTAAGGAGGGCATGCCAGTACTGACTCTGTCTGTGTAATGCTGGGAAGTTGCTTCACTCCCTTGCCTCCATTTCCTCATCTCCAAGGGACTCTAAGACCCTTGCCCCACCCACTGCACAGTCTTGCCCTTGGGATTTTGGATGTGACCATTCCTTCCGCCCATGCTCACCCTGGGCACGAGCCCTGCCTCCTGCTTCAGCAGCTGGCTTAGGCGCGTGGTCTTCTTGGAGAGGGTATGCGTGTTGATCCGGGCTAGCCGTTCCCGCAGAGTCAGCTGCTCCACCTTGTTGTACTTGGAGGCTGTACCAACAGAGGAGAGGAAGGGCAGGGATGGTTAGCTGACCCAGGAAAGCAAAGTGTCCTGGCAAGCCTTGAAGTCGCTTCTCAAACATCAGAGACACCTCCACTAGTAAGACTAGTCTTGAAGGCAAAGCTCAGGACTCTGAGGTGTGAGCCTGGCTCAAGAGCTGTCTGTCCACTTGACTTTGGCAAGTTACCACCTTGTAGGCCTGCTTCCTCAGCAGAGGTGTTTCACTTATTTTACCCTGGAGGCTGTGGCATTTAGAAGAGTCTTGGGACAGCAATAGCTATTCACTAATCTGAGGGAGCCCAGGTTGAAGATGAAGCTAACACACAATAAAGATCACAGCATGAAGAACTATAGAGAACTGGTGCCGGCACCCTGAGCAAACCCTACCTAAAGCCCATGTTACCCATGAATGTGTGGTTGTATGCGCCAATATGGCCCCTTTACTGGTGAAGCTGTAAACTGGAAGCATTCGCACCGTTGTGGCCCCTAAATGCCCCCAAGTCCTTACCCACTTCCTTGCGCCTCTTGTATTCATTGATGTTGGCGTTCACGTCCTGGAGGGCAGAGGTAGCCCTCTGAAGGACAGGGTAGGCACTGGCATCAGGGAGTGTGTTCTCCAGGATTTTCTGCAGCAGTAATGGGTACCTGGTAATCCTCTGCAGAGGGATTACCAGTAAGAAACTGAGGCCTGAGGGTCCCGCCTGTGGCCTGAGGGAGAAGGCTGGTGTTAGGATGGTAGAGCCCACCCTCTGAGGACCAGGAGGCCTGGGCTCTGATGTCAACTCTGCTATTTAACTCACTGTAATCTCAGGCAAATGACCCTCCTTCTATGGCCCTCAGTTTCCTCATCTGTCACTTGTGTGGTCTAGAGGTTAGATGGGAACTGCTAGTTCCGACTCTACCCCCTTTAGGGCCTTAGCTGCTCCTCTGTACCAAGCCAATGGTCAGTTCTCCGCTCTTGGCTTGCTCAGTCTCCAGCAACCACTCCCTCTTCCTTGAAGCACTTTCTTCCTCTGACCCTGGAGATGCCCTTCTTCCTACTTCTATACTCCTCAGGCCTCCTCTGCCAGCCTCCCGCCAGTGCCAGAATGCCGAGCGCCTCCTTTCCTCCCTTTCCACTCTCTCTTACTGACCTCATTTAGTCCTGTGGCTTTAACCCACCCAAACCCAGATCTCCACTCCCCATTTCTGTCTGGTGCTGCAGCCCCAAATGCTTGACCTCTCTGCTCGGCTGGCCAAGCACAATTCCACAGTAAGGGCATCCACATGATATTTCACTTCATAAAGTGATTCTGACCCCCTGGGAAAGGAAAGCTTCTAAAAATCACAGGAACTTAATGTTCAGAGATATATTTAAGGGACTTAAGGGTAAAAAAATCATATCTGTCATTCTCTTCAAATAGTTTAGCATAAAAATAGATAAAGCAAACAGCGAAAATGAACGGTAATTAATTTCAGGTGGTGGGCATGTGAGTGTTCACTACATTATTGTATTTTTCCATAAGGTTGAAATATTTCATTTCAAAAAGTGAACTACAAAGCAAAGCGTGGGAACTAGTCCTGCTGAGCTTCCTCTGATGCACCATCCGGTGCGTGGATGACCATGCTAGGCCCCCTCTCGACGCTGTCCTGAAGGTCAGTGGCATCTGGGAAAAGCCTCCAAGAGCCTCTTCTGGATCACAACCAGTATTCACCTTTAGAGGTGAATACCTCAGAGGGTTTCAAACCTCAATATCCAAGCATCCCCACAAAAGACCCACATATGTTGCTCGCTGGCCCCTCTCCGTGGCACACTTGCCTCTTGTTCTGCTTCCTAAGGAGAAATCTCTAGACCAAATAAATATCTGGGAAAGAAGGGCCATGTGGTGGGGAGCAGGCAGAGCAGGAGGGAGCTGCAGGGCATGGGGGTGAGATCACCTGCGGGTACGCCCACACTGGCCATCTGCTCTCACCAAGGACTCCTGTATGTGGCAGGAGAGATAAAAACAATGGCCACGTATTTGTCAAACTCTGTCCTCTGGGCTTACTTTCCACGAGAAGGGACCAGCTGTCCCATGGGGACAACTGTCACCTCACAAACCAGAGGGCAGTGTATCTGTAAAGAGATGATGACCTCTCTTCCCCACAATCAGCAAGGAGTCCCTACAGAATGACAGCAGTTTCGAGAAAAGCAAATATTGTATGATTTCACTCCTATGTGGAAGATAAAGAAAGAAAGCAAAGGAACAAAGAAAACAAAACCAAAACAAATCCTTAGTTTCTGACAACAGAATAATGGTTACCAGAGGGGAAAGGGGATGGGCGATGGGTATGTGGGATAAAGGGATAAACTGTGTGGCAGTGGATAGAAATGAGACTTTTATAAGAATCATAATGCACCATAAACAGATAACGAATTATACACCTACATACCTGAACTACATAATGTTATAAACCAGTGTTACCTCAATGTATTTTTATTTTAAAAGGATTACAATAGTCTCTTAAGTTTACTTTTTATGCAGTCTTTCAGAGAGGCAACAAAAATTGAGAGAATACTCGAACCATCTTATATTCTTTTGATGGGAATATCAATCAGTGAGGTCTTTTCAGAGAGTAGTTTGGCAAATTATGAAATGTACAGACCCTGGACTTCATGGGTGCCACTCTACAAACTTGCCCAGAGTCATCAGCTTAAGCAAGCAACGACAAAGGCAGAAGTTACTCACCAACTTTGCTTATAACAGTAATTAGGGGGCCTCCCTGGTGGCGCAGCAGTTGGGCGCTGCGCTGTGGAGCTGTCGGCAGCAGCGATGTGAGTTCGACGCCCGGCTGGGGAGAATCCCACATGGTGTGGCAGACCTCTCCTGCCTCGCCCGCTGCTCCCCTCAGCAGTGTATTTCTGATCTGCCTGTTCTGCTCCCCACTCTGTCTCTGGTGAACCCTCTCGCCACCCCACGCCCCTGGCCTATACCCCAGCTTGTATGTATAAATAAATAAATCTTTAAAAAAAAACAGTAAAAAATTAGGAACAAGCTAAATCTCCATCAGAGAAATAGAGAAATACTCATAGCCTGTGAGTTGCCCTGGCAAGGAACTACTGCAGTCACTAAAATGAGTTTGGTAGAATTATTCATACTGATGTGAAAAGATATTCATAGCTATGGTTAAGTGAAAAATGCGAACTCTAGGACAGTATGCATGGTACGAACCCCTAAAAAATTTTATCTATCCCCATCCACCCACCCATCTATCCATCCACCCACTCACCTACCCATACATTCAACCTCCAATCCACCACCCATTCATCCACTTCCCCATCCATCCATCCATCCATCCATCCATCCATCCATCCATCCATCCACCCATCCACCCACCCCCATAAAAAGTCTTATTTCTTATCTGTTTGTGTGTAAAATATACCAAAGAAAATTTGGATGGGAAATGTTAACTACTGGGAGGAGGTGTTACAGGGCAGCCCCGATATAAAATGGAGTGCCTGACTGTGGGTCCTCACCAGTGCGCTTAAAAGGGATTTAAAATAAGACTCAATTGCAGGCACACACAATAAGATTAATAAAGGGTTTATTTACAAAAGGAGGGGAAATAAAAAGATAACTCAAGAGAAAAAAATAATAAATTGGTGAATGCGTCCTATCAGTTCTGCTGAGCTAGAATCCCAATGGCACACCAAAACTCGGAGAACAGCCAAGAGCAAGCAACCATGTCTGGTTAAATACCAAAACACCGCTACTTAACTACACCCTCAGTCCTAAGCATCCTCCCTCCAGTGATGATGGCATTATGGGATTCGTAGTCCTAGATGTCTTGGATCTCTCTGGCTTGAGGTGGGGGTGGGGTCCTGAGACACTCCCCTTTCCTGAGGACCACCCTTTCACAGAGGGATGGGGAAACCAGAAACCAGGGGGGAATTGACTTTTCCTTTTTACTTTATATACTTGGGCGTTGTTTGAATTTTCTTTTTTTCAATAAGCACATGTTACTCTTATATTTAAAACAAACAGAAGTTGCCAATAAAGAAAAGCAAAAAATATTAATTGCCTTTTTTAAACACTCTGCCTCAGCCATCACTCAAGGACCTTGGTGCTTTGCACCGGACTGATCTGCCTCTCCCAGCAGTCCCCCAACAGCGATGCCATTAAGGGGTTCTACCTAAGGCGGAGGTCCTGCCCACTTCAAGGGCAAGCCCTTGATCCCCTTGACCTTCAGGTGGGAAGTGCTATCTTAAGAAACAGGATAAGCTGAGCACCTACTCATGCTACCACCCAAATAAAAGGTAGAAGGCAGCATGCATTTTGGAATCACGAAGACTGATTAGATGGCACCATCTAGCCCAACTGACTGAAAAGAACCACTTCTGGTTAGCATGATCCTAGTCAGCAATGCTCCAGGAAGTTTCTTATGCTTACAAGCATGAGAAAGCACGTCATGAGGGAGACCGAAGGCAAGCGATGAGAAAGAATGCCGTTCCTGGTACATCGCTAGACCAGGGTTCTCACTGAGGGTTCTGGGAGACTTGTGGGTTACGGGGTTCCCACAGGCATGTAATGGGTAGGGACTGGGGACGCAGGACATCCTGCAAGGACAGTCCTAGTCTACGGAAGACAGTTCTATGACTCATGTGTCCCTCTGATCATTCAGAAATTGAACGAGCACCTCAAGATGGGCTGATTTCAAGAACTAAGATGTTTATACATTGACTCCATCCAGTCATATGTCATAATGCTGGAATGATGACGACACTACCTTTCATAACTAAGACTCAGACCATCCGCAAGACTCTACCTCTTGGCCTCTCCAGCCTGGAATGTGACCTCAGCTTCAGTTATGTTATTCCCTTCTATCTCTTATCACATATAAGGAAGTCCTGTTTGTTACCATTCCTAGCTGTAATTCTAGGGTATGCACATTCTCTGCTATTTCATTTTCCTGTATTTCATGTGCAAAATGGCTTCTGATTTTTCTTTCCTTAAATTCAAACTTATTTATGATAAGTAGATGCAAGCATCTGACTGCTTCGTTATATCTTTGTGGTGGTGCCCAAGCATTTGCACACTGAAATGCATACCACTGTATTAGAACTCATTTTATGTATATGTATTTTATGTCTATCAGTAGGATATATATAGATACATATGTAATTTTTCCAGAATATATCTCAGGATAATAAATTTATTTAATGCTTGTTATTAAAAATGGGGGCTTTGGGACACACAGAAGTTGAGAACCACAGTGTAGTTTCAGAGAAATATAACCTTGCCTAGCCAAGAACACTCTAATAGCTGGGATTTATTGAGTGTCACTGGTACGCAATAAGTCTGTGCCCCCACTAGGTGCCGCTATTACTCTCACTTTGCACGTAAGGAAACTAGGTTCTGAGACATGAAAAGGCCCTGCCAAGGTGAAGGAGGGGCAGAGCCAGCCCCACTGCCTGCAGCCTGGTACCTGAGCCCAAGGGAAGGCCTGGGCTATCCTGACTGGATAAGATCAGCGGCAGAGGGTGTGAAAATAGCAGCCTCTGCCAACCAGCAGCCCCCCAACCCAGCCCCCAACATGCACAGCATTTCTGAATGCCAACAATAAACACTTGGGAGATGTTACATCAAAGCTTTTGGTTACTCCCGAAAAATCAGAGCATCTGGCCACAGTGGACTCACATTCCTACATGGCAACTGAGGTAGGTAGTTTGCAAAAATGACTGCAGTGATTCTTCTCTATCTATGCTTTTTGAATATGATTTTGAAGCTCCTTCCACCAACAACTGGCCACTATTTCTCCACCCCTTGAGTCTGGACGGGCCTCAAAGGTAGACTAAGTGACAGCATGCCAATTCCCAGCTGAGACCTCCGAAGGCCTTGCTCCCTCTGTTCCCCTCCTTTCTTGTTCTCGCTCTCTCTTTCTCAGAACTTTGCGAGCACCCTAAGAACAAGCCTGGGCTAGCCCGCAGGATCATGAGATAGTGAAGCAAAAGCAGAGTCTGCTTGTGATTCCCAGATATACAAGAGAGTCCAGCCAAGATCAGCAAAGCTGACTTGAGTTGCCTGCAGACATGTGAGTGTGCTCAGCCAGGACTACGAAAATCACTTACTGAACCCAGAGCAACATGCAGAAACTAAAGACATGTTTCCTTTAAGCTACTATGTCACAGTTTGCTAAAAGTTATAGCAAAAGTTACCTGAAATAGCAACAATCAGCTGAGACTGTGGGCTGCACAGTGTCAGCTGGCTCTGGTAAACCAGAGTCTCCACTACTCCCTTTCGTGCCATATCTGGCATCTTGCTAGCCTGACATCTGTTATCTGCCTCACTCCTAGAGAAATGTATTTAGTGACTTTTACAGAAGCCTAAGTTTGTAGACCCATGAAAGTTGAATCAAAGAGAAAATGAGTGCAGTTTTTGGAGGCAGGGAGGGGTTGGGACAGGGTACTTTAAAAGGAGATTTCAGGGGGAGGATGGGTAAGCATTAGCTAAGGGAGGTGGGAACGTAGGGAAGTGTGACTAAGACAAAACAATAGAAACAATAATAACTACTACTAATAGTACTAATAATAATAACTTCTGCTCCTCATACATTATTCTGATTACCAGGAAATAACCTTCATTAGTGAGCTCATCCTGAGGAAGACATATGCCTTTGTAAAACAGAAAGGAAGCAGAACAATTCACAGGAAAGGAAAAAGAAATGACTCCCAAAAACACAAAAAGAAGATCAATTTTCATCATGAGAAGATAAAAGCAAAATGCAACTATATTGAGACACTACTTTTCACCTAGCTCAGAGGCAAATATTTTCAAGTTTAATAACAAGTCTTGCTGATGAGGCTGGGAGGAAACAGATACCTTCATATGGTACTCTGGGAATGTAAACTGGCAGAGTCTTTAGGGAGAGAAATTTTGTAATATTTATAAAAATTTCAATATATATGTACTTCCTTTAACCTAGCAATTCCATGTATGGAAATTTTCCTTCCAGATTTACTGGCAGCTGAGTAAAATGACATATACTCATGAATATTCACTGTAGCACTATCTGTAACAGCAGCCGAACAGAAACAAACCAAAAGTCCATTTAGTAAACTGTGCAACAGCCACGTGGTGGAAGAACACGTATGTATTGAGATGGAAAGATCTCCAAGATATATTAAAATGGAAAAAAAAACTTTTATGAAAAAGGCAGTAAGAGTATATAAATATATTTTCTTATCTATGTATGAAAGAAGTCTACAAAGACCCATAAGAATTTTAGAAATGCTTGGGCCTCCCTGGTGGTGCAACTGGTTAAGTTGCAGCACTATGAAGCTATCAGCAGCCACTGCAGCACGAGTTCAATACCCGGCCAGGGAGCTTCCCACATGGCGCAGCAGACCTCTCCTGTCTTGCCTGCTGTCCCCCTCAGCAGTGTATCTTAGTCAGTCTTCCTGTTCTGCTCCCCACTCTGTCTCTGGTAAATCCTCTCACCACCCCCACATCTCTGGCCTACACCCCAGCTTGTATGCATAAATAAAAAAAAATCTTAAAAAAAAAAGAAATTTAAAAGTGCTTACCTTAACTTTAGGATGGGGTTAATAACTGGGTGAAGGGACAGGACTGGGAAGATTTTTTTTACTATATAAACTTGGATATTTTTATGCTTTTGAACCATGAACTATCCCTTCAAATTTTTTAATTAAAAAATTCTGTGCTCTACTTATCTCTCTGCAGCTTCCACCCAGTAGTGCCAGCTCTGGACTGTGGGGTCACCAGGGGCAGTTCTGTTTCTTTTCCACCAGCAGGACTTCAGCCATGTGTAGAAAGACTTCCTGACACTGCTACCTACAGGCCAGGCTCCCCACCATCTCCCTGCCCTTCCTACATAGTGACGAGAGCAGTTCTCCAACAGCTTCTGCATTTCCTCCTCGGCACACATGGCAGGATTTCATGCCAGGATTGCATGCCCTGGCTTCTTAGTTAGATGAAGCCATGTGATTGGCTCTGATCAATAAATTATGAGAAACAATGGATATCATTTCTGAACTGGACCATTTAATTACCAGCATTTGACCCTCTAGAGCTCTTTTTTTCCTTTGGCCACAGTTATTGGCAATATTCTGGGTGTTGGCTGCTATCAGTTTGAGTCTCACAGTGAGAATGATGCAAAGGACCTCAAGTCAGCGCACAATGAGGAAACTATGAACTGCTGTTGCTTCCAAGCCATGAGACTTGGAAGCTATTTGTCTCTGCAGCATAACTTGGGTCATCCTGACTGAGACAGTCCTGCAGCAGAGTGACAGTACCATGTAGGGGGGAGACCATAACAACTCCCGACCTCCGGGTCAGCAGCAGCAGGAGAGGGTGCTCACTGGTCACTCTACTCACACCACAGCCTCAATGACAGCCTGGATCTCCTGCTGCAGCTCTGGTTCCTTCCGGTAGGTCTCTACTAGCAGCAGGGCCTGGTTGTAGGTGGCACAGTAGACCTTATAGACTCTCTCCAGCTCTTCTCGGAATTCCAGGAATAAGTTACCTGACAGTGAAGAAGCAACAGTGAATTATCAAAGTCTGGTCTGTCTGTGCCCTTGATTGGGAGGGCGAGGCAGTAAGTGAGATGGCTGAGTACCCCCCCCTTGCGTGAGGCTGCCAGGCTTCATCAGTTGTGTCACTTGCCCGAGTTTCCATTTTTGTCTCACTTTCAAAGACTGCCGTGAGGATTAGGGGGCAGAGTGATGTAGGGCTCAGATTGGCGTACTGTTAGCCTGAGCTTCATTAATAATTGGGCCATAATAACAGTGATAACATTGATAAATCTCATATATGTACAACACTTTACAGTTTACAAAACACGCCTGGGCTAAAGCTTTACAATGAACTTGTGTGGCAAGTACAACTCCAAACTTCCAGTTTACAAAGATCCACTATAGGAAAACACTCACTCAACAAGATAACTGCACCCCATGTTCATTGTAGTGTTATATTTATAACAGCCAAGATAAAACAAGTGTCCGTGGATGAAGGAATAAATAAGGAAATGCACTATATCTACAGAGTAGAATATAATTCAGTCACCAAAAAAGAAGGAAACCCTGCCATTTGACACATGGATAGGCTTTGAGGGCATTATCCAAAGTGAAATAAGTCAGAGAAAGACAAATAGATACAAATATCTATAGATATTGATATATAGATATATATATTTCATTTATGTGGACTCTAAAACCAAAATCAAAGCAACAAAAATGAGCTCATAGAAATAAAGAACAGACTGGTGGTTGCCAGACACTTGGGTATAGGGACCTGGAAAATTGAGGAGGTCAAAAGATACATAATTCTAGGTATAAAATAAGTAATTCCTGGGGATGAAGGTATATCAAAGTGACTATAATTAACAGGATGGTATTGCATATTTGAGAGTTGCTAAAAGTGTAGATCTTAAAAGCACTCATCACAAGAAAAAAAATTCTAACTACAGTGCCGAATGTTAACTAGCCTTATTGTGACGATCACTGCCATATACACAAATACTGAAAGCTTATGTTGCGCACTTGAAACTAACATAATGTTACATGCCAGCTGTATATCAAAAAAAAAAAAAAAGACACACTCTAGCACAGCACAGGGAGTCACAAATATGGGGCAAGCACTTGACCCCCCTCTAGCCCTTTGTCTTCTCCTCTATAGATAGGGAGAAAACAGTACACAATTTGAGTGTTTCTTGTCAGGATTAAATGAAATCACCTCAGTAAAGCACCCAACACAAACTTCATCAAATATTGCTGAGCCGTGTCAGGCACTATTCTAAGCCCTATGAATAAAGCACAGCCCCTTCCTCAGAGGGCTTACAGCCTTCTGGGGAAGACAGACAACAAGTAAATACAAACATACGCCAAGTAGTGATGAGTACCATGAACTGAAACAAAGTCAGATAAAGAGTGAGTGTTAGGAGATGCACTTAGGGAAGGCTTCTATGAAGACAGGAATGTTTACCAGATGCATGAGGCACCCGGCCCTGGGAATATCTGAGGGAGAGGCCCCAGCTTAGGCAAAGACAAAAGCAAAGGCTTTAAGGCAGGAGAAATGAGCTATCAAAAACTGAAAAGTCATGGAGAAACAAATGCATGTGGCTAAGTCTAAGAAGTCACTGGAAAGGCTACATATTGTATGAATCCAGCCACGTGACATTCTGGAAAAGGTAAAACTATGAAGGCAGTAAGAAGATCAGTGATTTCCAAGGGTCAGGGATGGTGGGGGGAAGGGAAAGATGGATAGGAGGAACACGAGGATTTTTTTGAGCATGGAAACAACCTATACGATACTAAAATGGTGGATTTATGACATACGTGGATCTGAAACACAGAACTGTACAACACAAAGAGTGACTCCCTATGTGCACTATGGACCTTATCAATAATAACTTATAAATATTCAGTCATCAATCATAATAAATAGACCACATTACCAACAAAAGATGTCAACAGGAGAGGAAACTCTGGGGGCGGGGAAGGGGGGAGTTAAAGTATGCAGGAGTTTCTACATAATTTTTCTGGAGACCTAAAAGTGCTCTAAAACATAAAGTACATACATTTTTAAGAATGATCTACACTATGTTGAGATTAAATTATGTTTCTAATGCCACAACAGGAATGGCTGTTACATCCAGATATCAGGATTTGGGTGTCCATTTCGGGGGAGATGGTGGGGCGAAGAGACCTATACTAACCACAACAGGGCAGGTGGAGGGCCAGGAACCACAAGAAGTCCCCTGGCCCTACCGCCTGCTGAAGCCGGCATCTCTAATCTGGACTAGGCCTTTGGTACATGTCAGATGGTGCTTGGAAGAGTCAGCAAAGACCCCCAGAGAGAGATTACCTCAACCCCTTGGACTCGACCCTATCTCCAGTGCTGATCCCACCAGTCTTCAGGAGAAGCCCCTGGAACTAGGGAGAACATGATTAGGAAAGATCATCGTTACTATAGCTAGGGGGAGTCTGCATGTTGGAGAAGGGGCCAGTGGCCAGTGATCCCTGTTAAGAGATAGCTGGGCCCAGCCATGACCCCGAAAGTGGCTCCCACACTCTCCTCAACCTGGGTGTGGCCCATCAATGTGACTGATGCCAAAAAAAAGTGTATCATAACCAGTCTGATCAGGGGTGGGGCAATTCAGTAACTGAAGAGTGGAGGAGGGCAAACTCCCAGAGTACAGACACAGGCAGGAATGCCCAGGGCACCAAAGTGAAGACATTTCTTCTCCTCTTATGCATCCACAGTCACAGATTGTAAGGGAATCACAGCAGCAAAGAAGTTACTCCTGGCATTAAAAGAAAACTTTACCTCTATCTGGGATTAGTGGGGGCAAAGAGAAAGGGAGGCACAATAATCAAGAACTAGAGCTCTGGATTCTGAAAGAACTGGAAGTTGCTGTAAATTCCTGACTTCCTGGTCAAACAAGCTGTGTGTGACCTCGGGAAAGTTACTTAACTTCTCTGAGCCTCAGGTTTTTATTTAGTAAGACGGGTGTAATCATCATCATTGTTATCAACCAGTAATTGTGTTGTGAGAATGGAAAGGGTTACTACATGTGTTAGTGGGCAGACTGAGGGGCACCCAGGGATCCCCCAAACCTACACATTCTAAGTAGGTTCTGCCAGCCACTGAATAAAGATAAAGCATTCTCTTAGTGTGAAAGAACTTTAATAGGTTAGTGCGTATAGAGAGAGAAGAAAAGAAAGGATAATAGTTCCCCAATGAAACACCCAAAGTTACCCATCCCCTTGTGGGTAAATGCCCAGCCAAACAGGATTGGCTCAAAGTGGAGCCAGAGAGATATGAAAACCTGCCACAAGTCTAATGCATCTTCTGGCAGGGAACCACAGGAACTGGGCAGAAGGGGCCAGGCAAGTTTGGGACAAAAGGAACAAACTAAAGTACAAATCAAGTTAAAGGCTGCCTTTGTCTTTTTGCCTCATCTTTTCCAGGTGCCTCTACATGTCTAGACTCCACATGACTCTTCCTGTCTTCTTCAAAGTCTTCCTCTGTTTTTCTTACCCACTCAGTGGCAAGAGACAGGGAACCTCCGCTTTTTATGGAGATCACACTGTTACACGTGACATACTCGGAGTCATGACTGGCATAGAAGGGGACTATTTTCACGCTCACTTTAAAGAGGCAGAAACTGGCTCACAGACACTAAGGTGCTGGCAGGTGGCAGAGCCTGGCCAGGCAGATCCCACCCTGGTCTACACCTCCAGGTCTGTGCTGCTGCAAGTGGCCACTGGGCACTTGAACATGGAAAATCCCAGTCGAGATGTGCTGTGATGGTACTTTGAGGATCCTCGATTGGGATTTTCCATGATTTCCAAGACTTCACCCCCCACACAAAAAGTGTGAATAATTTTTATATTGATTAAATATCAAAATATTATTTTGGATATAGTGGTTTAAGTAAAATATATCATTAAAATGAATTTCACCGTATTTAAAATTTTTTAAATGTAGTGATTCATGTTCCGGTGAGGGCCTCTTCTGGGTCTTGTACCCTCATATGAGGAAAGGGTGAGTAATTTTTTAATGTAAGTGTGTCCCATGTTGTATGGGACATAGTTATACTAAAAACAGCATTCATTGTTTATCTGAAATCAAAATTTATTTATTTATTTTTAAGGATTTCTTTTTATTTATTTACACATAACAAGAGCTGGGGTGTAGGCCAGAGGTGCAGGGGGTGAGAGGATTCACCAGAGACAGCGTGGGAGCAGAACAGGCTGATCTACTGCAGTACACTGCTGAGGGGAGCAGCGGGAGAGACAGGAGAGGTCTGCTGTGCCATGTGGGTCAGCTCCCTGGGGATCAAACTCAGGCTGCAGTGGTTACAGAGTGATAGCTCTGGGACATCACCCCTATGCCAGCAGGGAGGCCCCTGAAATCAAAATTTGAGCATCTTGTATTTTATCTGGCAACCCCACCAGGAAGGAAGAGCAGGGAGGAATGGAGAGGTCGCAACATGTGCTCAGGAACAAAGCGGCACCTTGAATTTGCGGGCCAACCAGGAAAGCGGTGGGACAGCCCACGGCGACCTATACCCCCAGCAGCAGCGGAGTCTGGCCCCAGAGTCCCAGGCCTTGGAGGGCCTTCAGCAGGAGAATACAGCAGTGCTGACTCAAATAAGTGGTCATTATTGACAGAAACCAGGATAAAATGAAAGGTAAGATTACCTATTCAGGATTTAAAAAATCCTGTTTATTAATTTCATATTCATCTATTGTTTAAAGGAAAGAGTAACTCATTCACATTGCAGCTTTACTAAAGAATGATGTGTCCAAAGGACTAACACACACGCTGCCCTTCACCCCACTCTCTGCTGCCTGGGAGGTGTTCGGAGTCCCAGTTGAGAGTGCCAGCTCCAGAGGCTGACAGTCTGAATTGAAGTCCTCGCTCCTCACTAGCTGTGTGGCCCTGAGAGTGTAACTTCTCTGTGCCTCAGTTTCATCAACTGTAAAGTGAGATAACAGCATCTACCTTTCTGGGTCATTGTGAGGATTAAGTGAACTAAGCTGTCACAGCAAGAGTGTCAAGCAGTCAGTCAACACTCAGAAAGTGGGCCCTTGGAAACAACTTGTGTGGAGCATCTGGGTTGATGAACTCATCGCAATGTGGGCAGCAGATGAGAAGAGACTGAAGGAGAAAGGGATGAGGGTTCCACCCTCTCAGTCCTCTTCTCTCCTTATTTATGCCCTGGTCATCTCACCCATTGCACAATCAATCAGGAGGTAACCATTCTCTCTCACCTGGTAAACCAGTGAAGCCCCCAACGGGCCTCACTACTTCATTCTCACCACCATGTCGTGATTCATTACCCACAACAGCCAAAGAGATGTTCAAAAAACATCATTTGGACCCTGTCACTTCCCTGCTCAGAACTGCACAATGGCTACTTGTCACACTAAATAAAATTTGAACTCCTTGGCAGGCCTTACAAGGTCCTGTTTGACTTGGCCCTTCTCTGCCTCTTCTGTCTTATCCTTTAAGAAGAGCTCCTGGAATCAACTGTAATGCGGTTTGTGTGGAGGTTTCAACACCAAACAATTCTTGGAAACCAGTCCAATAATTAAACTTAATTTCGCTCATTCTGACACTACCTGCAGAGAGCATCGGCTTCCACAGGGAAAGGGCTCACTCTTCTAAGACCACCCTCCACCTCAGATCACAGTCTCAACCCCAATCTGACAGACAGCTATAAATCAGAGGTTCCCATGACCTCCTTCTCGAGTTTAATTAATTTGCTAAAGCAGTTCACAGAATTCAGAAAACCCATTTACTCACTAGATTACCAATTTATTACTAAGAATATTATTCGGAATGGTGGGAGAGATGCATAGAGCAAAATCTGGGGAGAGAGTGCAAAGCTCTCTTCCACCAACCTCCCCAAATCTTTACAAGTTCACCAAACCAGAGTATTCCCACCTCTGAGTTTTTATGAAGGCTTCATTACATGGGCATGATCAATTAAGTCATTAGTTGACTGATTCAACCTCCAGCCTTCTCCCTCTCTCCAGAGGTCTCGAGTGGGACTGGAGGTTCCAACCTACAAATCATACGGATGATTCTCCTGGCCAACCAGCCCCCATTCTAGGTGTTTCCCAAAGTTACCTCATTTACATAATAAGATTCACCTTTAACACTCCCTACGCTTGGAAAATTCCAAGGATTTCGGGAGCTGTGAGCCAGAAACTGTCGACAAATACCAAACAGGTATGAGACATGTGTTTGGGTCATTTGAATATTCATTTTCTTATAAACCGCAGTAGCTCATCCCCCTAACATCCTTCCCTCACTACATGCCCTGCAGCCACTCCAGCCTTCTTCTGTCTGTCATTCAAACATTCCAGGCTCAACTCTGCCTCTGGGTCTTTGCACAACTATTCTCCCTGCCCTCCCTCCAGATATTCTCACAGCTGGCTCCTTTCCAACATCCAGTTCTCAGCTTAAACTGAAGGTATGGTCAGATGTTGTCTTGTAAGGCAGGAGCCTGCGTCCATGATTGGAAGTTGTTTTATAAAACACAGAAGTTGTTTTTGTGATCAGACCCTTGTCTGTTGTATGGAGGGCAAATATTTTCTCCCAGTCAGTGGGCTGTCTATTTGTTTTGGTGAATGTCTCTTCCGCGGTACAGAAGCTTTTTAGTTTGATGTAATCCCAGCTGTTTATCTTTACCTTCACTGTCTTTGCTTTGGGGGATGTGTCTTTAAAAGTGTTACTAAGATGTATGTCATGTAGGGTTTTGCCTTTGTTTTCTTATATATATTTTTATGGTTTCGGGTCTTATGTCCAAGTCTCTTATCCATTTTGAATTGGTTTTTGTGCATGGCGTGAGGTAGTAGTCTAGTTTCATTTTTCTGCAGGTAGTCGTCCAGTTTTCCCAGCACCACTTGTTGAACAAACTGTTCTTGTTCCATTGCATGTTCTTTGCACCTTTATCAGAGATTAGTTGTTTTTGTAAAGTACAAAAGTTGTGTTGCAGTGCACAGAGGTAAAAGGCAGTCTTATAGCGCACAGGTGTCTGCTTTTCCCCAGAAATCAAAATTGTGTAAAGAACTAGCCCTATTATTCCTTTCCATGTATATCCCTGTGAACATACAGTAAAATTTTCTGAGGTTCCGCCTCCACTTCCCAGCTAGCAGGCAAGAAAACGAAGCCATCTTCATAGACTTAAAGCGTGAACAGGCTGCCACAGCGGAAGCAGGAACTCTGCTGCCTGAAGGTAAAGCCGGTCCCTTCATACCCACTCCTGAGCAATGAGCCAGCTAAAGGACATTTAATAGTGGGTACCCAGGGGACAGCTCTGCAGTGCATTCTTTAGAAAGGAAGAGATTGGATCCTGCATTGCCTTTCTCAAGCATCAGTATATCTTTAGGTCAGGACAACTTAGAACTAGAAGGTGCTCCTACCAAGAACAACTACATTCTTCATGTCAGTGACTCACTGTTCCTACCTATATAATGAAATTCAAACTAGTTTTATCAGATCAGCTCTCAGAGAGTAATATCTGTCAAACTGCTTCCTGGGTTCAAATCCTCACTTTAATTATCTAATAGACTAACTACTGTTGCAGCTTTATTTCCAGTTCACATCCTCTTCTTCGGGACTTACAACCTGCCTGCTTGTTTTCAGAGTCAGTCAGCATGGGCAGTAGGAACCAGCTGGGACAGGTTTAGACTGACCATCCAGAGAAGTCCCAAAGTGCTTGCATGACTACCTCAAAAGTTGGCTGAAAATAACCTCGTGATGTGGAGCCCAATAACCGCCCCCAACCCTGCACATACCAGGCCTCCCCCCACAATGAGCATGTGCCCCATGAAGAGGCATAAATAGCACCAGTGCGAAGGAAAATTCCAGATTTCCCCTTTTCCTGACCGCTCCTGTCCACTCCCTACTCCCATTTACCTTTAAAAGACCTGGACCACACGACGGGAGGAGGGCAGATTCCAGCAGACTCCTGGCCTCCTTCTTGGGCTGGTCAGTAATAAAGACACTTTCCCTGCGGCAAAACCTGTGTGGCAGATCACTGACTGCCTTGTTGGGCAGAGGACACAATTTGGGGGCAATCGCAAAACTTCCTCTTCAGGCAGCCTTCTCTCACACCCAAGTTACTACAATTGTTTCTTTCCTCTAAATTATAAACTACTACCTAAAATTCTGTTGTTTTAACTTCTGTCTCACTAACCTGCCCACCCATGAGAGAAGAAGCTGGGGCTCCCAGCTGACACCGTGACACCAGCTCACGGCACAGTGCCTGGCCTCTGCAGGTGCTCAGAGAGAAATGCCCAGTGAATCGGTGTGAAAAAGCCACAGAGTAAAGACACAGCCCCTGAGGGCAACACCTTTGGCCTCGATGTCTTTATCTGTAAAACTGTGTAATTGGGTTAGATATTATTTGAAGACCCTGCCAGCTCTGAAATGTTACGGTTCAAGGGGTCCCCCAAAACAGACTCAATCTGAGCTACATTTCCTCAGAACACTGTAGATAGGTCAGCAATGCCCACACACAGAGGAACACGCAATTCCTCAGGAACCCAAAACCAACAACTGCCTAGTTCCTTGCTTACCAATTAAATGCACTTGTTCTTCTTCCTTGGTGGCAGTCTCCTGCAGATCATGAAGAAATCTGCTGTTTACCTTGATGATATCATCAATGTTTGAGAACAGGACGTCCACATCTCCCTGTGGCAGCTGGAGGGGACAAAGAAGCCCTGGAGGTCACTGGGAACTTGTCAGACAGACATCATTTGCAGACTTGGGAGTGCAGTCCTGAGCTCTCACATAGGGTCCCATCCCTCTGGGTAAAACTGTTACTGTGGAATGTTTGCAAGGACTTTGAAATTTTATAAATCAAATATTTTAATTGCACAACATGAAGAAAGAGATGGCGCACTCAGCATGGAAGGAAGCTGAGCTGGGGCTTCAGTCTAGGTTTGCTGCCAACTATCATTTTTCTTCGTTCAGTTTCCCCATCTGTCATATCAGGTCATATCCATACTTGGCACCTACCAACATTACCTTGAAATGTAGTCTGAGCTCACCTCTTCCCCTATTAACTGGGCAACGCCCCTGTTCAAAAGGTTGCAGGACATCTATATATGTTTGTGGGCGTGCAGAGGAGGCACGTATGTATCTATCCTGGGCACACAGTCAAGTGGGAAAAGCTAACTGTACAACAGTAGATTGACAAAGCTCTTATTTTTGTCAGAATAAATAATAGTCTTTCTTTGTTTAATGTCAACAGAAAAGAACCTAATTTCTGGAGAGTAAAATAAGAGAACTTTCACTTTGTACATTATCTACTTTTTCATTCATTCAAGAAATACTAATTGGAGCCTCCCTTGTGGTACAACAGGTTGAGCATGGCACTATGGGGCTGTCTGCAGCCACTGCAGCACGAGTTCGATACCCGGCCGGGAAGATTCCCACATGGCACAGCAAACCTCTCCTGCCTCGCCCACTGCTCCCCTCAGCAGTGTACTTCAGTCGATCTGCCTGTTCTGCTCCCCACTCTGTCTCTGGTGAATCTTCTCGCCACTCCATGCCTCTAGCCTACACCCCAGCTTGTATGTATAAATAAATAAAAAAAAAGAAGAAATACTAATTGAAAATCCATCACTTATATGTCAACAATTGGGATATATTGAACTAAACAGTCCTTGTCTTTACAGAGTTACATGCTAGGGAATGTCTAAAATTTTATAGAATGTTCCTAAATACTTTCAAAATCAGGGGTGACAAAGATGTTAAAAAAAAAAAAAGACACCAAAATAGAAACCCATATGGTGATAACATCTCCACGTCACACCCTTCAAATGAGATCATTAGAAGGCAGGTCAGTTTAAGCAAGCATTCTAAACCCCAAAAAGGGCTATTTTATCCATTCGATCATTTAATGTGATTATCCACCCCCACACCATTATTCAGCAAATGAATACATCAAGGCTCCAAGGCATTAAACACCTTGCTGAAAGTTGCATGGCCAATAAATTGGAAGTGCTGGCCAGGGCTTGTATCCACATCTGTCAGAGGTCACATGCCAGTGCCTTTCCCTGCTGTCGGGCCCACTCCAGAGACAGAGTGAGGTCTCCTGAGCCGGGACCCACATTGACCGCTGTAACATCAAACTGTGCGGCCAACCCAGGTACCTGCTGCAGGCGGCTCCTGATGTCCGAGGCACAGAGACGGAGCATGTGCAAGTAGGACACCTCGGTATCCATGAGCTCCCTGATGGCCAGCCTCTGATGGAGCGACCATCTGTCCTCCTGACCGTCCCCATCCGAACTCCCTGTCCTGGAGGAAGGCTCCTCAGCCCCGTGATCGGTCATGCCAGCAGATTCTGGAAAAGACAACACATATTGACTCACTTCTGGGAGCTCTGGGGGACATGCTGTCTCTAAATCAGACAGACCTATTTATCAAGCAGCCTGACAACATCTTTAGCCACGTACAGAGCAGAGATGATCAGTGTGTTAGCATTTGTGGGCAGCACCTGAACAATATTAAAAAGATAGAACATAGCTCAATTACTGTTGACGTTTTTCCAGGATTCAGACAATGTGCTTGCTTAGCATTTCTTCCCCAGTTCTCGACCCAGATTTCTTTTTTGAGTTATCTGGCTCAGTCTCTCTCACCTCTCTCTCCCATAGGCTCCCTCCTCTTCATTCCCACAACCCCACTCAGGCCATCCTGCCTCTCACCTGGGCTAGTTTCATAGCCTCCATCAACTTTCCAAACCCAAATCCTCTTCCCACTGGCTGCCACCTGCATCTATTCATCCTGAACAAACTTGGAATTTAAACTTCCTAGAACAAAGTTTATGATTGTGCCATTCCCTCCTGTGAAACCTTATTAGCTCCCTGCTCCTTGTGGTCCCCAGCCAGTTCCCCTTCACAAAAACACTCTAGCAGATAAGAGTCCTGTGCTGTTCTGCAGACCTGCATGGTCTTTTTCTGCTTCTGTGCTTTTGTATCTGCCATGCCCTCCTCCCCACGTTTCTCTCCCCATCCCTCCCCCTAACATCTTTCCTGACCTGTCAGATCTTAGATGTTTCTCTTAAGCTCCCATTAGCCCTTTATCTCTAGATCTTAAAAGCACAGATCCTAACACTCTGGACAAGTGGCCTGAAAAATCTTCTTACTCCGAAACGCCTAGAAATGCTGGATCAACTTTAACAAACTTCCTTCTCTCTCCCTGTCAGGATTGGCAACAGGGCAAAGCAAAGGAAGTCAGCAGGCCCCCAAGTAGAAGGAGCTGAAAACCAGAGCGGGAGCAGCTGAGCTGATGAGGCTGTGACCGGAAGCAGAGGGGGTGCACAGGAACAGGCATTGTCCAGCTTGATGAACGGGCTTTGGGGGTTAGTGCCTGGGCAGGAACCGGAGACAAGTTCTTTCACAGAACTGACCCCCAAAGACCCTGGTGCAACTGTGGATCAGAAAAAACTGTCTCCTCACCCACACAGAAGGTGACAAAGTTGCTTCTCTTTCTTGGCTTGAGTCCTGCATGAGGATAAAATGTTTCCTCTGAAAATTCATAACAACAGACTTGCCTTCATTGGATTTTAGGTTCATATTTATGTGGTCCAAGTAGCCCCAAACTGATAAATTAACAAAAAGAGATATTCTGGACTAATGCTACTCTGAGTGCCCACAGGACAAATAAAATATCTTCAGAAGGACAAATCCTTAACCTAGGCCACATGGTAATCCAACAGCTAACCCTATCATGGATTTAAAATCCAAAATTACAAGCACTCCACGATGAGTGAGCATCAATAGCAAAATGCCAGTTAGACCTCAAGAATATCAGATATGCTATCCTAAATGATCAAATAAGTAGGGGGGAAAAACATTACAGAAAAATAATAAAGACCTATACGATTCCTTATAGCAACAAGTAGAATTTACAGAAATTAAATTTTTTTCTTTCAAATTAAAAGCTGAATGGACGGGTTAAACAAACACTTAGGAAAAAGAAACAGTAACGGGGCAGATAGACATGAAGAAATTACTCAAACTGTTAAAGAGAAAGAGAAGCATGGAAAATATAAAAGAGAATTTAAGAGATCTGGATATTGAAATAAGAGCCATATATCAAATCTATGTTCTATAAGGCAATAAAGACAATGAGAAGAAATAATTGAAGAGAAATGACTGAAAACTGTCCAGAATTCTAAAAGATGGGCCTCCCTGGTGGCGCAGCGGTTGAGCGCTGCGCTGTGGAGCTGTCGGCAGCGGCAACTCGAGTTCGACGCCCAGCCGGGGAGAGTCCCACATGTCGCGGCAGACCTCTCCTGCCTCGCCCGCTGCTCCCCTCAGCAGTGTATTTCTGATCTGCCTGTTCTGCTCCCCACTCTGTCTCTGGTGAACCCTCTCCCCGCCCCACGCCTCTGGCCTGTACCCCAGCTGTATGTATAAATAAATAAATCTTAAAAAAAAAAAAACAAGGTAAGACAACCTGTCCCAGCAAAGATCTAGATCTGCTTGAAAGACGTAACAATTAAGCAGTATGGTGCTGGCACAGGGGCAGACAAACAGATTAGTGGAAGTCATTAGAGAGCCCAGGCGCAGACCACACAGATACGGAAACTTCCTATGTGACAGTGTCATTAAAAGTCACTGGGAAAGAGTGGTCCATGTTAAAACTGGCTTCCCATATAGAAAATAAATGAATGCATTCCCAAATCACATCCCAAATAAACCCCAGATAGATTAAAAACCTAAATTTTAATTGTGAAATTCTAAAATCCTTAGAGGAAAACAAAGGGAAAAAATTTAGTTAAAAAAGGAAATACTTTTATTCTCTCAATAGAAAAGATTTCTTCAGTAAGACATAAACTATATAAATCCTAAAAGACTGAAAAACCTCAGTATAATAATATTGAAGTTTTCTATTTATCAGACAATTCTACATTCAGAAGGGCAAGAGAGGGCTCAAACCAGGAGAAGATATTTGTAATGAATGTAACCTGCAAAAGATTAATACCTAGACTATACCAAGAATTTCTATGACTCATTAAAACATAGCAATCCAAAAGAAATATCTACAAAAGATATTGTTGCAAATACAGTATTTTAGTTGATTCAATGTCAGTTTTAGCCTCCTCCTTAGAGGTGTTGCTGTAATACTGAAATTAGAGAGCTAAAAATCATTTTCTACATTTCCTTGCAGCTAAGATTTCAAAATATGGTTTCAGCCCCACCAATCAGATGGCCTCATGTAAACCATGAATTTAGAACTGAGCTAATTAGGAAGAGAGGTGGTGTTTAAGGTGCCCGCATAACAAAGCATCTACTGCGTTGTTCCTCAATCGAGTGTGGTAAAGTCTTGGAAAACTGAAGCCAGCAGGGGGAAGGCAGCTTCCCAATTCTCCATATCCTGGCTGTCAGGGAAGGTGGCAGCTCCACCGGAGGATTCTTCCTGCAATTTAGCTCTGGGACCTGTCCCTAGAGTCCCCATCTGTGGCCTACTTGTCTGGCCCTCACCAACCTGGTAAGTACCTGGTACCTGCTTTTAAATCCCTTGCTGATTAAAACCAAATGATTTAAGAACTAAGTATTTCATTACAAAATGCAGACAAGTTTTAAGTAGTTAGATGTTTTAAAAATGTATGTCTATGTAAAAGATGTCAGACATTTTTCATCTCTTATTCTTTCTCTATTGCTCCAAATATTATCCAAAATACAAAGTAATTTTTTTTAAAAAGGAATGGTGAAGTTTAGAGTAAACCAGCTGTTAAATCATGCTTTTTGGTTTTTCTCTATGAAAAGGATGCTATTTTCCAAATTATCCACCTTTATTTTTCATTTGGTATAAGTTACAGTAGGACTTCTCTGTTGACGGTTTATTATGTTTAGGGTTTATAGCATATATCTTAGCAGTTTTCTGTAGCATTTATTACACTTAAATTATTAAAACATTTTTACAAAAGTCTTGTTATTGAAATAAAATTAGTCATTTCCTATCAATCTGTGCTCAAGACGAATATAACAAATTCTAATTTTGGCTCTAGTTTTTTTGTAATCTGCAATAAATGGATGTTTACATCACGAAATGCATGCCAATAGTAATAGGCCTATGGTTAATATCTGCAAAAAAAAATCAAGTCATAGACTACTTCTTAGATTTCTTTGCTTGTCTTTTATACAGCTGTTCAGGAGCATCTCTGGGGAGTGTCCAGCAGTAGTCAGCCAGCATTGTAGTGGGCCATTTTCCCTGGTATCTTTATTCCATTGATGTGATATCTTGATGAAAACATTCACCATGTTCATCACTAACCATACCACAGTTTTCAGGGATGAAATCCAGATGGGAATGAAGGAAGTGGATCTTTAGAGACATATTGCAGCCAAGTTTCTGATACCGCGTCAGCATGTCTTCTACTAGTTCCTTGTAGTTTTCTGCTCTAACATTCCCAACAAAGTTTATAGACACTAGGAGAAAAGCATTCCATGCTTGTTTAGCATCACCCTGCACCAAGTTGTTGAACCGGTCATCTTTGAAGAGCTCTCGAATCTGAGGACCCACAAAAGCTCCCTCTTTACTCTTTGTCTCTCTGAGTTGAGGACATATTTTCATGCAGGTATCAAAAATCTAGTGAGGTCCAGTCCATGCCTTTCACGAAATTCTTCGTCAAACCTAGTTTGATGTGAAGGGGTGGTAGCAGGATTTTGTGAGCCTTGACTAGAGCTGGGTGCTGGATATTCTTCTCTCCAACTGCTACATTTTGTCTGCGAGTCCATCGCTTCCGCAAGTAGTGCAATTCACTTGCTCGGCTATCCCACTCACATGAGAAACACATGTATTTTGTATATCCCTGCTGCAGTCCCATTAAAAGGGCAACTAGCTTCAAATCACTACAAACGTGCCTGCTGTACTTGTTATGATCAATGGAATTCAGTAGCTGCTTTAAGTTATCGTATGTCTCTTTCATGTGGACAGCATGCACTACTGGAAGACTTGGAAGACGGTTTTCATTGTGCAAAAGCACAGCCTTAAGACTCAGTTTCAAAGTGTCTAGAAATAGTCTCCATTCTTGTGGGTCATGAGTGATTTCTAAAGCATTCATGAGGCCCTCAATATCAGAAGAGAATACCAGAGTAAAAATGGAATAGAAAAATACAAGGGACCATGGAGATGGATCACGGGTGAATTGGTGGTGGGCTACCCAAGGGGAATACAAAATGTAAAAGACACAAGTAACAATAATTAAAAAAAAAAAAGAATACCAGAGTACTTTCCTTTCTGAAGAAAGGCTCCAACTGCTGGTGGTGCTTTTGATAGAAAGTAATTGTGACATCTTCTTCTAGAAGATTCCATTGTTGGAGTCTTGAGCCTAGCAATTCTGCCTTGTTCTTGGATAAGTCCAAATCACGAACCAGGTCATTTAGTTCTTCCGGTGTTAGTCTGTGTGGGGTTGATGATGCACCACAGTGAAAATATGGATCACTGCATGCTAATGGAACAGGAGAAGGACAGGTTGGCTCACCTTTTATCCTCATCAGATGACTCAAGAGAATATTTTGCTGGAGGTTCTGGAATAGGAAGTCCCTCACCATGCGAAACTGGTCTCAATGCAGACGGAATGTTTGAGTAGACTATTCTTGACTTATTTTGCTTCATTATTCTGCCGTAAAGAGGAGGAACCAAGCAGAAGTCTTTTATGTGGTTGCTTGGCTCTCTCCACACCATGGGGACCGCAAACGGCATTGATGGTCTTTTGCCATTTAACTACTGTGAAAGCTGTGTTGTACATGTAGCACAGCATATATGCAGGGCCCAAGACTTGTCTTGGTCACCAACCTTGCATCCGAAGTAAAGATGATAAGCCTTCTTCACTTGAGAAATGAGACTTTTCTTCTGGTTGGCAAATGTTACTTCCCCACAACTAGAGCAGAAATTGTCCTCACTATTAATGCACTTTTGAGGCATTCCTAAAAGGATAAAATAATAACAGTTCTATGGAACAGTAGCTTAAACTGTCTCGCACAAAGTCTGAAATATTTCCAATGCTCAACCTTTCTGACAGGGTTTTATATAGTGCACTGCTGATGTCAGCTTACTTCAGCAGCCGCCTGGCAGTAGTATTGCATTGCATCAGAAAGTCATGCAATCAACTCTGGATGATGTGTGCATGATGGTATTATGCAATGTGATGCACTATTACATCATTCTAGGCTGATTTAGGATGTCGTTGCAATCCTACTAGATAAATTTACATGGTGAAACATATGAAATTAAATATCTGAAATATCTTCAAAACGAGAGCTAATAAAAAATTTCCAGGGTTATACTCATGCTCAGCACACCAAGATACTACAGATCAGGGCCTTTTTAAGTAAGTGACAACCTCAGTGCTGACCAGTGTTATCTGTGTTACATAGTTGATATTTATATTGTATCTGAATCAATAAGCATTGATTGTCAATCAATCTCTCTTGTTTTATCTCCAATAAAACCCAGGCTGACACTGCTATGAACAGATACTTCACAGACAAAAAGAAACTTAAATGGCTAATACACACATTAAAAAGATGCTCAATTCGGGCCTCCCTGGAGGCGCAGCAGTTAAGCGCTATGCTGTGGAGCTGTCAGCAGTGACTACGCGAGTTCGACACCTGTTTGGGGAGATGTCCACATGGTGCGGCAGACCTCTCCTGCCTCACCCGCTGCTCCCCTCAGCAGTGTATTTCCGTCAATCTGCCTGTTCTGCTCCCCATTTTGTCTCTGGTGAACCGTCTCACCACCCCACACCTCTGGCCTGTACCCCAGCTTGCATGCATAAATAAATAAATCTTTAAAAAATATATGCTCAATTCACACTAACAACTAAGCAAATGTGAATAATCAAAACCACAGTAAGATACCATTTCATGCCCATCAGGTTAGCAACATATAAAAATATTGGAGACTATAGATGCATGAAGAAGTCTCACATACTGTTGTGATAATGTAAAATGCTATTACTACTCTAAAGAGCAATTTGGCAAGATCTGGAAAACATACACTGTCAAGCCATGAATTTTTACTTCCACCTCTATCCTGAAACTTTCCAATATACCGAAGGATTATGGAAGATTAGTCACTGCTGTCAGTTTTGGGGAGAGTTTCAAAAAGAACTTCATGGTATGTGAGGGGTTCTTTAATTAAACTTTTAGTTTTTAGGTAATTATAGATTCACATGTAGTTGTAAGAAATAGCACCTTTATCCAGCTTCCCCAGTGGTGATATCTAATACAATATCACAGCCAGCATCTGGACATTCATTCAGTCAAGATACAGAGGGGTGAGGGCCTCCCTGGTGGCACAGGGTTAAGTCTCAGAGCTATCACCTCCACAGCCTGAGTTCAAGCCCCAGCCAGGGAGCTGACCCACATGGCGCAGACCTCTCCTATCTCGCCCACTGCTCCCCTCAGCAGTGTATTTCAGTCAATCAGCCTGTTCTACTCCCCACTCTGTCTCTGGTGAATGCTCTCAAACCACGCACTGGGACTGTACCCCAGTTCTTCTATGCTTGATGAATGAATGAATGAATGAATACATACATACATACATACATACATACATACATACATACATCTTTAAAAACATCAGGTACCTGAGAGATGGAATTAAAAAAAAAAATACAGGATGATCTGTCACAGGGATGCCCACATCACCTTTTCACCCACTTTGCTCCCACCCATCCCATCCTTAACACCTGGCAACCAGGAATCTGCTTTCCATTTTCATAATCTTATGTCAAGTATATAGCTAAATGGAATCATACAGTATGTAAACTTTGGGACTGACTTAGTTCAATCAACATAATTTCCTGGAGATTCACGTAAACTGTTGTCCTTTTATTACTGAGTATCTGAAATGTTTTACTTTCTTTTAAAAAACTGAAGCAAATTTTAACAAAGGGGAAAAAAAGAAAGAAAAATAAAAAGCTGAAGCAAATATGGTAAAAATGCTAAAATTAAACAACACTAGGTGATAGAAACATGGGTATTTGTTGTTCTTAGTTCTTTTCTGAATGGTTAAAATATTTCTTGATATTTAAAGTGGCACACATCCCATTTAGCCTTGTACTGGGGCTATTTATAGTTCTGCCTCATTTCTCCAGACACCACACTCTTAGAGACACGATGAGCACCCATTCATCTGTGTCCTCCTCTGTGCCTCGGAACACTGGTATTAACACAGATTTCATACAGAAATGATCCTTCTGGGTATGTTAGTAGCAACAGAAATTTCTGTTCTGGGTATTTAAACACTGACTTGCTCTGACCTCACTAATCAGATAATATGTAAACTGAGTGGTAAAAATAGGGTTGTTCAAAAACAAGATCCTGGAAGGCACAACTAATGCACAGCTCTCTTCTAGCTCCTGAGAGTCGCCTATGTGTGATCAGCTGACATTCACCACCCCGTGTGTGCACAGCAGTTCTAGAAAAGTCCTAGCAGACTTTCAGGAGAGTCACCCATGTTCCACAACTCAGAACTTTTGCTAAAAAAAAAAAAAAAAAAGCTTAAGTAATACTTTATAGAGAACTGCTGAATATTTAAAATAGCTTTAATTTGCACTTGGGTTAATTGCAATCTAGACCTCCCAGCAGGGCTGGCAAAACCTGTCTATAGTTATCTCTTAATTTACAGCACACACGTAATGGAAAGAAACACACTTTCAGTTCTTTAAAAATAGTCTATGTCATTCTGCAATGAAAAGGAATGAAGGCCTGCTACCTTGCTACAACATTAATGAATCTTGACATCAGCACTAAGTGAATGAGGCCAGTCACAGAGACACAGTATATGATTCTTATGTGAAATGTCCAGAATAGGCAAACCTATAGAAACATAAAGTAGGTAAATGGTTTCCACTGTTAAAATGGACAGGAATTTGGGTGTGGTGGCTCTGGGGTGCAAGGATAATGAAAATGTTCTAAATATATTGCGGTGGTAGGGGTGACACAATTCAGGGAACACATTCAAAACTTTGACACTTTAAAAGAGCGAATCACCTGATGTGAATCCTATCACAATACACTTGTTACCTAAAAAAAAAAATTAGATAATCCCAAATGCTGACAAGAAGGCAGAAGAAGTGGATCTCTTATCGTTGGTGGGAATGTAAAATGGTCCAGCACTCTGGAAAATTGTTTGTTGGTTTCTTTAAAAACTAAACATATCGTTGGGGCCTCCCTGGTGGTGCAGGGGTTAAAGTCTCAGCACTATCAAGCTATAGCCAGCCACTGTGGCCTTAATTCCATCACTAGCCAGGGAGCTGACCCACATGGCGCAGCAGACCTCTCCTGTCTCGCCCACTGCACCCCCTCAGCAATGTATTTCAATAAATCCATCTGTTCTGCTCTCCACTTTGTCTCTGGGGAATCTCTCACCCCCCCCCACATCTCTGGCCTACACCCCAGTTCTTGTTTGCATAAGTAAATAAAAATAAATATCTAAAAATGAAACAAACAAGCAAAAATACTAAACATACCCTTAGCAGTCATCAAACGCTTAATAGCAATCACATCCCAGGCCATCAATTCCAGAGAAAAAAAACTTATGTTCATACAAAAATCTATACACAAATGTTCACAGAAGTCTCTTCATAAGAGCCAAAAAGTAAAAACAACCAGTTGTTTTATTTTTACCAGACTGTTTTGGTTTAGCACCACAATGTTGTTTTAATAGATGAGTGATTTAAAAAACAACAACTGTGGTACATTCAATACCCTGACTACTCTGAAATAAAGAGAAGTGAATATTGATATACTGCACCAAGATGGTTCTTAAGTTTACTGTGCTGCCTAAAAAAAAAATTTCCAGAGCTTACATGCTCTGGAATTCATTTGTATAGCAAACAAAATTATACAGACAGGGAACAGATCAGCGGCCACCTAGTTCGGCATGAGGGTGGAGGGCAGACAGGGAGTGACTATAAAGACACAGTGTAAGGTCGAGTGAATGAAGCAGAGATGAATGTAAGATAAAGAGGCCTTTATTAGCAACTCCCGGGCGAGGTTCACAGATTCCAGGCGGGGGTCTGTGGAGTCGCACCCCGCAAATAGAAAGGGGGGTTTTTATGCGGGGTGAAAGAATTCCAAGGGCGGGGGCAACCGCATTTGGAGCTGGTGGCCTTGCAGGTGCATTCGGGCTGCGGCGGCCCTCTGGGTAGTGGGGACATGAGTTTCTTTCCAAGGTCCCACATCTTCACCAAGATTCTTCACAGCGCCCTTGTCGCAGGGGAGGGGCGGGTTGAGTCGAACAAACAGTACCAGGGAGAACTTGACAATAGAGTTATCTTTACCCACACCTATTATAAAGTGGCATTGAACACGTGTATTATACCAATGCCAACTTCCTGGTTTGATACTGTGCTATAAAATTTAAGTAAGATGCAACCATGGAGGTGCCTGGGTGGAGGTTACTTAGAATCTATACTATCTGACTTAGTATTGATCTTTAATTATTTCAACATGAAAAAAAATGAAAAGAGGCACTACATCATACAGCTTAAGTTAATCACTATCTCAGGAAAAATGCATCTTAAAAACCTGGAAAGCAGGCTGGGTGCCTTACTGAAAAATAAAGGGAGAAAGCACCTATAGAACCAAGAGTGGTCACATAAGGACCCCAGATAACAAGCCTGGTTTATAAAGACAGGCATTATGGTCAAAAGGGTGTGTGTGTCTGTGCAAAGAGCTTCCAAAACTCTAAAATCTAGAAGGTTCTGAGATTGACAAAATTATAAGGCCCCAGTCTTACTTTAATTGCCAAATACAGTTTGAGATTCATGTTAGAAAAAAACAAGAAACAGTCCTACTATGTGATGGCTTTGCTTTCCTTTTCTTAGTCCTAAAGCATGACTGTGGGAAGTACTGTGAAGGTTTAGAGTCCAGACCCTGGAGTCAGAAAAATCTGATTTTACAATCAATTGGCTGGCTTTCCTGAGATAATCATGTAAATGTAATTATGTGTGTGTGTGTGTGTGTGTGTGTGTGTGTGTGTGTGTGTGTGTGTGTGTGTAATAGCTTAATAATCCATGCAAAGGCCTAATAGACTGCCGAGTACATAACTCGGTAGTTTGGTTTATTTTTGTTTGTTTGTTTGTTTGAACTATTATTGTTTGACAGGAAAGGATAGTAATACCATGGATCAGATGGTTGAAAATGTGCTCTAAGGACACTTGGCTGTTCATATTCAAGCAGATGTCAAGAACAGTTAATCGTGATGATGTTACAGTAAGTAATAAAAACTATACACCAGGGCCTGTCAAGAATGCAGCTAACACCAATGAAATGGAGCTGAGAGATGAGTACTTATGAATCACTCAATCCAGTCATTATGGAGGCTGAATCCCTTTGGATTTTGAAGCTAATACATTTTCATTCCCCACTGCACTTGGCCTAAGCCACTCTGAGGTGGATTTCTGCCACTTGATTAAAACATACGGTTTATCAGATCTTGGGAAAGGAAACAGATCACTTACAACCAACATAGGTCAACAGCAACAAAAATAAAACAGGTTCTGCTAGACTCTCTTCATTCCCTTACAGAAAGTAGACTCATCAGCAAGTCAAAGGAGTGCTGTAGGATAGGGTAACTGGATCTCGTAACATCCTTACAAAAAGGAAATAAGATGTGGTAATGGAATAGAAGGTGGTGAGAGAGGCTGGAAGGTGGAGGGGTGGGGAAGAAAGCAAAGGCCAATAATTTGAACTAAAAAAATGATACAACTGCCAAATTCAAAGAGTATAGGTCAAGTGTCAACCGTGACCTATCCTCAATAAAACAGGACACAATGCTTATTGAGGATAAGCATTGATTCTTTTGGTCCTGCTCGAAGAACCCCTGAGTCTAAACCTCTACCACTTTTTCCTGGAAGAGACTAATAGCCTGCTGACTGCACACACACAGCAAAGTGGAGCAATCTTTCAAAACATGAAATTGACAGCTTTATTTTTCTGCTCAAAATCCACACAAGTCTTCCCTGATTGCCAGCCCTTTTCCAAAGAACCACACCTTACCCATTAAAAAAGAAACAACAGGGGCCTCCCTAGTGGCTCAGGGGTTAAAGACAGCACTATCAAGCTATAGCCAGCCACTGCAACATGAATTGGATCCCCAGCCAGCATCTTGCCCTGCTGCTCCCCTCAGCAGTGTATTTCAGTAGAGCAGCCTGTTCTGCTCCCCACTCTGTCTCTGGTGAATCCTTTCACCCCCCCCCACACACACACTTACACCCCAGTTCTTGTATGCATAAATAAATAAAAATAAATCTAAAAATGTTTTAATATCAATAATGTACTTATATAAAATTAAAACCCCAATTTTCTTTCATCAGCTAAATGGAGAAAGGTTTTCTTTAGATTTTTTTTATAATAGATTATAAGGGGTTGTTCTCTTTTAATTTTATACAATCTGTTTAGAGAACAAAGATGTGTTTTTGGCAACATAATTTATCTTTATAATCAGGTCCTTGGTTATTTAAGTAAACCTAGTCTTAATAATAAAAGAGCTAAGTTTTGTCTATAACTGAAAGCTTCTATTTTGCTTTTGAAACCATCATTACTTTAGTTAAATGGATAATTAAGCATTGTTTCATGATGATTTGTGATATTTTGTGTTCCAAAATATTTTGATATTTCTGACCAACTTCCCAAATTAAAATTCTAAATAAAGCCTTTTTTACTGCTAAGATGATGGAAAATTTTCAGGGCCTCTTGGAACATCTCTGATGATTTGTTCTCTTTCTCCTTATAAAAAGAGAAATAGCAAACTAGTTTATTTGGTATGGTAAGCATAGCCAAATAAGAATACTAAGTCTTCTTTGTTTTTTATTTGTATAAGTGCTCTAGAAATCACATGAAATTCCTAGACGTATGATACATTCTGGTATGATGTTAACATTTGTAATTCTGGTTATTATCTGGAACTGTATGGCATAAAAATAATGACATTTCCTTGTTGATTGCTTTATAGTAAACCCTCAGCATATTTTTTTTTGTCATTTATAGTTAATGTTTTACTCTGATGTTTTAGCAAAAGTGTTCCTACAAAAGTGTTTTAGCCTCAAGATTCATGGGAAAAACCTGGACAAATACAGGTTTCTAATAACTTTAAGACCACAAAACCAAACTGGGTAAAAATTTCCAGAACTAATAGAAAAACTGGATTCAAATAAAACAAGAATTTATTATCTGGAGTTAAAAGATTTTTGTTTGAAACACTGCTGATTGCTTAATGTTTTGAAATCATTTCTCTTAAGAACTATCCATGATTTACAGAAATTTTGGTAAAGAAGACTTCTCTAAATAAATGAAACATTTTCCTCCTTCCCTGATATCTCCAGAATTTAGTCAATATAGCTTATTGTTTACATAAAGTTGATAAATATATGCCCTCTTTGTAACAGGACACAATTGGAAATACTGGTTATATTATCAAGACTTTGACAGAAATGGCATATTTCAGAAATTCACCTAAACTATAGGTATTGTAGGTAAAATCTGATGGTGAGTCCTTGACTTGACATCAAAAGATTTTGCAATGTGCCAACAAAGCAGTCTTAAAAGGAATTTCACTTACCCCAATAACCAGGCTATGTTTTACATAAACAAATTAGTATTAGGATGATTATCTTTAGAAAAATATTGAAGAGAATTGTAGAGAGAAAAATTGTGTTTGTACCTTTGTAGATATTAGATTCTAATCCTGTTAATTTTCTTTGAGGCTTTGTTATATTTGTAAACTAAACCGGATACTCAATTCTTGTAGTTTCTTTGAACAGCTGGTTACAACTCTCCAAACTAATGTTTCTAATTTTCTCCCACTTTCCTCATTTGGAATTACTAAGGATGAAGACTGCCCTTGAATTTCCTTAGAAAAGACTGTATCACCTCCTCCTCACTACACAGATGGCAGCCAAACTTCAGAGGCAGGAACCCTGAGAATATATCTCAGAGCTAGTGAAGGCTCCGCCTGACATTTGGTCCTGGGCAGATGCAGGATTGGCAAATCAAATTGACAAGGGAGAGAAGCAGCCGACATCTATGTGGGCTATGTGCACCCAGGATACCATATCTTACTTTAACTCTCTTTCTTCTTCTTCTTCCCTTTACTCTGGTGTTGACCTGGCAAGATACTGCCAGCATCTGCATCTCCCAGGCCATTGCTAAGGAGTGCACGTGGGCGGGAGTGTGGGACAAGGCCTCTCAGACTGTTGGATTTGCCACTACTCTGGTGCTCCGACAGTTCTGCCCATGACAAATTTCTCCCTGACTTCCAAAGCTTTAGTTTCTCTGGGGAAAAAACAAAAAGATCCTCAGCTCCTCTGTACCATTTAAGATTCCCTATCTCTGGTGCCCATTTCCTTGTTTCTAGTCATCAACATCCAACCCAGGAAACCTCATGTCTAGGTTCTGTGTAGAGACAGGAACAGAAGAGTTACCAGAATGAACCTACCTGAATAGGCCACAAATGTTTAAATCTTACTGGCCTCGGGGCCTCCCTGGTGGCACAAGGGGTTAAGTCTCAGCACTATGAAGCTATCACCAGCCACTGCAGCAAACCTCTCCTGTCTGCCCGCTGCTCCCCTCAGCAATGTATTTCAGTCAATCCATCTATTGTGCTCCCTACTCTTTCTCTGGTGAATCTTCTCTGGCCTACACCCCAGCTTTTGTATGCATAAATAATCTTTAAAAATAAATAAATAATTTTTCCTGGCCTCCATAGCTGTAATATCATCAAACTCTTGAAGTTACTGCAGAATATGCTGCTAAACAATAGCTGCCCCATAAACATTCTCCCACTACCACCCTGTCTTAAGCAAGAGGTGCAAGCTAAGAGTCAGACCTGGTCCTGCGAAGAGGCCGTAGCCCCTGAAGATAACTGTCTCAGAGCAAATCAGTAACTTGAAGGAAAGATAGACTTTGAGGTTTACGACACTGCTAAAATTCCCAGTTCCCAGAAGTTAAGGATCTAAATAAATAGGATAAATTGAACAACACTCCTTATTTTCTCGGTGCATAGATAATATCAGATAAATATATTAACCAGACCCTTACCAAAATTGCCTTTGCCTCGACAGAAATCCTTGAAATAACTCTATATAAACCTTACTGAGAAGCTCAGAATTTGGGTTGCTTTTCCAGAGTTACATGGGGGTTTTTTCCAGGCTTAAGTCCTCACTCTTGATTCTTGAATAAACTCACTTAATTTTGTTTGCCTCAATTTATTTTCAGTTGACAATGCTGGGGGGTTTTTAATTGTACCATTTTAGATGTCCCCCAACAATATAGAAGACTTGCAGTTCCTTCACATCTTCATCAACACTTGGGCTAATCAGTCTTCTTCCTTTTAGCCGTCCTCGTAAGTGTAAGGTGATAGCTTCTTGTTGTTTTAATGGGCATTCCCCTAATGATACCTTTATATTCAAGGGCTTATATGCCACCCATATATCTTTACATACCACATTTTGTAATTTAAATTATTCAAAAAAGCTCTTACTTATCAACTAGACAAATCATACAGACATTGATAAAGAGCTAATAGTCCTCCACTACCAATGCCCAAATAGGTAGCCAAAGATACATAAGAATCACCAAAAGCAACAATTAGGTATGCAAATACTTTCTTCCACAAAGATTCTGATTCAGTAGATCAGGGATGGTCATTTTCACAAGTCCCTGATCAAAAGCCCCTTGTATCAGGTAATTCTGATGCAAGCGGTCTACAGATCATTTCTTGAGAAATTCTGCTCTTAATCTTGCTCTACTGAGGAGTGGTTGAAGGAATGAAAGGGTGGGCCTGGAGGGGAAAAACTAGGAAGGGAAGCAGAGCTGCCTTCAAATAAGGGGCCCATGCCTGAGAGCCCATGCCTGAGGGAACAAACGTGTTTGTTCTAAGTCCATGGAGCACATAAAGGTCAAATCAGAAAAACCAGAGCTATTTAGAAAAATTAGGCCACAGAGCCAACAAGGAAAGTCACTATGCTTGCACAGTCAGTATGCTTGCAGAAAAAGGACTTCTGGGTTGAGAAATAAGTACTAGGAGATGACACACAAAGTGGGCAAAAGACATCCCAGAAACACATGAGAGAGAGAAAGAAAGAAGAGTTTTCTGAGGATGAACAACCCTCTATAAATACATGGAGAGGAATGCAACTCACCAGACAGGTAATGCGTGTCTTAACGCAAACTCACTAGCAGCTATTTTGCCCTTAGTAATATCTTCCTGGCTTTATCTGCAAAGCCTAAAATGGTAGAGAAAGAAGACAGTACAGTATTTTGTAAGAGCAGTTCTTTTTATAGATAAGCAGACTTGCTCAGGCCCTGTCCTTACAATTTTGGATCCAGAGATTTTTAAAGTTCTTAAGCCTGTTCAGAAACAAGCAACACACTTTGGATACTCAGCTCAACAAACATCATTTTGCTTCCATTACAGAACCTAATGATACGCCCCGCACACACATACAATCATTAGTTAAATAAAAAGCTTTTATATGAGCTAGAGCAGAATCAACCAAGCACTGTTTAGCACAGTAAGCTGCTGACCCAAGGGGATGTGAGCCAACTGCCAACAGCTCCTGTACCCTGGCAGAAACCCAGCTGAGCCTCCATCGCTGGGTAAAGTTGGGTGTTGCTTGGGTCCCCATTTATGTCCTCCTCTTTCCTCTTATTTAAAAACAAACCATTCAAAGAGGTTAGTGAGGCCCAATAAACAGTCATTGTTAGAATGTCTGGTAGTTTCCACTTTCAGCATTTGACCCTGGGTCAAATGCTGAAAGTGGTGCTTTATTCTAAGTAAGTGTACTCTTACTTCGGTTCTATCACCAACTTCATGTTTGCATGTTTATTATTTTACTTATTTCAGACACAGCCCAATTTCTTGCGGGTCATCCTTTCTAAACTGGGAAAGCTATGATTAGTAGCACTTTTATGGAGCAGCTACTACATGCCAGGCTCTGGGCTCATTCATTCTTAAATCTAACAATAACTTGAAGGATGAAGCAAACAATCTTACCTCCATTTTACAAATAAAACTGGGCCATGGAGGGCCTCCCTGGTGGCGCAACGGGTTAAGCGCAGCACTATGAAGTTATCCAGAGCCACTGTAGCACAAGTTCGATACCCAGCCAGGGAGATTCCCACATGGTGCAGCAGACCTCTCCTGCCTCACCTGCTGCTCACCTCAGCAGTGTGCTTCAGTCCATCTGCCTGTTCTGCTCCCCACTCTGTCTCTGGTGAACCCTCTCACCACCCCACACCTCTAGCCTGCAGCCCAGCTTGTTAGCATAAATAAATAAATCTTTAAAAAAAAAAAAAACTGGGCCGCAGATAGGCCGCAGTGGGCTTCTCTATCGCCCACTAAATTCCGGGTGCTCACTTTGTGGGGTGCACAGACACTGTGGCTTTGAGTTCCAGCTCCAGCAATACTTTCCTGAGGTCTGCTAGTCAAGGCAGCTCACCTCATGGACAGCATGTCTACAATCTCTTTTCCCCTGGCCTTGACGATCTATTCATAATTATACTTTCCAAGGCAAAATTCTTTACCATTGTTTGCATCACTGCATTGTTTTAGCATGGATTCTTACGAAAAACTGTCCCAATTTGAAATAGGAAGGGATAAACAGAAGCCAGGAATAAGAATTAGTTCTCACTAGACCAGCTTACCTCTCTGAGCCTCAGTTCCCCCTCTGTTAACAGAATACCTGGATCACATGACCAGATTGCTTGCATTCCCACAAGGCTCAAACACAAAGCTGGCTACCCAGCGACCCCCGTGGAGGCACCTGTGGTCCCCCACCTCCCTTTTGGACCTGTCCAGCAGCTATTTCCCTGGGCCCCTCCCCGACCCCATCCAGCCAGCCAGCCCCAATCGCCTTGGCGGACTCACCGCGCGCGCCAGGTGCCTAGCTCACGCGCGTAGCTCCGCCACCAGGTGACAGTGCAACCCCGGCCAAAGGGGCTACCTGCTGCCCGGCCCCGCGCCGCGAGGGGGCCTAGGCGCGGCGATTCCCACGTAGGGCACTGGCGGGCGCGGCTCTGCTCGCTCTGCGCGCGTGCGTGCGCCGGCTGCGGGGTTGGGGGGGCGGGGGCGCGGGATCCCCTGCCTTTGTTAATTGTCCTTCTGAAGTCAGATTGTTTTTCACTCTGCTACTGGTGGCGGGCCAGGCCTGAGCAGCCACCCGCCTCGACCTGGCCCGCAGCCACGCCCGGGATCCACCCACTGCTCATTAAGCCGCCTTCTCCTGGCCTGGGCTCCTCACACGAAAAAGGGGCAAGCACTTAAAGCATTTAGGCCACTGTGTTCGCTGGCTGGCTGTGCTCCTAAGTGAATCATCAAACTTCAGGGCTGGACCTTGATTTAATTCTGAGTGTCTGCTGCCCGGATCTCTGAATTCTTACCCCCAGGTCTCCCTCTGGGAGCCTTCTGCTCAACCTTGGACAAATCTGCCAGTCCGCCTGTACTCCGATCTCCTTTTCTGTGCTGTGAAGGTATTCGTCCAGTATCTCATTATTGTGAACTGTAGGAGCTAAGCTTTCAGCTGGGGGAACACGCGATCACAAGGTCCCCACCCTCTTGGGAGTCTGGTATGACATTAAAGATATGAGTGTTAACAGCTATGACATACGGCATATCTCTAAAGAATGCCTTAGAGACGCCACCCAAAAATATTAGAACCAATAGATGAATATAGCAAAGTGGCAGATTACAAAAACAAAATACAAAAATCTATAGCGACAAACAACGAACAAGGAGGAAAAAAATCACTATTGATTTGTAAATAATTCCATTTACAAGTGTTTCAAAAAGAATCATACACCTGGGAATTAACCTAAGAAGGTGAAGGACCTATAGGACAAGAACTACAAGATGTTACTAAAGGATTTAGTGAGATGGAAGGACAGCCTATGCTCATGGATGGGGAGAATCAAAATAACTATCCTATGATATATAAATTTAATGCCATGTTCATAAAAATACCAACAATATGTTTTCAAAGAAATTGACCAAAATTTATTGGAATTTATATGGAATCACAAAAGGCCTCAAATTGAAAAAGCAATTCTGAGAAAAAAGGAAAGAAATGGAGGCATCATGTTACCTGACTTCAAACTTTACTTAAAGCAACAATACTAAAAACAATATGGTATTGATACATACATCAACAGAATAGAACTGAAAGCTCAAAAATAAATACACGTACAGATCAGTATGTAATCTATGACAAAGCAACTACAACTATACAAGGGGAAAGGAGAATCTCTTCAATAAATGGTGTGGGAAAACTGGAAGGACACAGATAAAGGAAAGAAGCTAGATCACTCTAACTCAGATACAGAAATAAATTCCAAATGAATTAAAGTTTTAGATATAAGACCTGTAACAATAAAATATAGGAAAAAAATTGGTGACCTGTTTCATATCAATGATAAAGATGTTTTGGAGACTCAACTCCTAGGGCAAAGAAAATAAAAGCAAAAATAAACAATTATAAACATTAGAGGAATAAAACAAACAAAAAACAATTGTGTTCATCCTCCCTAGTGGCGCAGGGGTTAAAGTTGCAGCACTATCAAGCTATCACCAGCCACTGCAGCATGAATTCGGCTGTGGCATGAGTTTGATCTCTGGCCAGAGAGCTGACCCACAAGGCACAGCAGACCTTTTCTGTCTCCCTGATGCTCCCCTCAACAGTATATTTCAGTAGATCTTCCTGTTCTGCTCCTGACTGTCTCTGGTGAATCCTCTCACCATCAACCTCTAACCCCTTTCCCCTCTCCCCCATCTCTGGCCTAGACCCCAGTTCTTGTATGCATAAATAAATAAAATAAATCTTTTTTTAAAATGTGCTTACCTCATGTTAAAAAGCTTTTGCACCATGAAAGAAAATGTTAGAAGATTAAAAAGACATCCTACTGAAAGGAAGAAAGTTTTTATACAATATATAACCAACAAGGGGTTAACAATATTTAAAAAATCATACAATATAAAAAATCCAACTAATACATGGGCAGCAGATATGAATAGATAATTCCGAAAGAGGATGATATCCAGAAGGCCAACAGACATGTAACAAAAGGTCCATTATTGCTTCCATTAAGAGAGATGCAGTTTAAAACCACAATGTGGTTTTTTAACACCAGTGACAATGGCACATATTAAAAAAAGACTCTCAACAACAAGTGCTGGAGGAAACATGGAGAAAGAGAAATCCTACTATACTGTTAGTGGGAATGTAAACCGTTGCAGTCATTATGGAAAGTGATCTGGATTTGCCTTTAAAAACTAAAAATAGAGGGCCTCCCTGGTGGCGCAGCGGTTAGGTGTTGCGTGGTGGAGCTGTCAGCAGCGACAACCACGAGAGTTAGATACCCAGCCGGGGAGATTCCCACATGGTGTGGCAGACCTCTCCTGACTCTCCCACTGCTCCCCTCAGCAGTGTATTTCTGGCAATCTGCCTGTGCTGCTCCCCACTCTGTCTCTGATGAACCCTCTCACGGCCCCGCACCTCTGGCCTGTACCTCAGCTTGTATGCATAAATAAATAAATCTTAAAAAAAAAATAGAACCACACAAACCTGGGTGGTATAGCCTACCACACTCCTAAGCTGGCTATAAGGGCCACCAGCATCTGTATGGTTTATAGCTGACTAAAATGTCTTTTAAGGAGCACATGACTGTAATTTGTTAGAGTGTAAACTGTTAAGACCTTTTGACTCGAATTTCACTTCTATTAATTTATCCTACAGAACCTCCCCCCAAAAAAGTGCACAAAGGTTATCAGCATAAGATTGTTTATTGTGCCTTTTAAAAAAAGCAAAATGAAAAGCTAGAAATAATCCAAATAGCTATCAGCGGGAGATAGTTAAATAAATCCCAGTATAGCCACATATGACATACCACTATTCAACCCACAAAAAACAAAGCCAGGCTATGGCGGCTGCAGAGGGCAGGCACTCTGAGTGGTGGGCTGTGAGGACCTGAGACCCTGAACCCATCTTAGTCTTATAACTTGTAAAAAATGACAGCTCTTGTAGGCATTTGGGATGTTGATTTTAGTGACTGAGTCCATAAGATTGAGTTTGAGCCACGTCAGGAAAAAGAATGGTGTAGGAGGGCTTCCCTGGTGACTGTGGAGCTGCTGACAGTGGGACGCGAATTCGACGCCCGGCTGGGGAGATTGCCACATGGCGCAGCAAACCTCTCCTGCCTTGTCCGCTGCTCCCCTCAGCAGTGTGTTTCGGTCAATCTGCCTATTCTGCTCCTCACTCTATCTCTAGTGAACCCTCTCACTGTCCCACGCCTCTGGCCTGTATCCCAGCTTGTATGCATAAATAAATCTTTAAAAAAAAAAAAAGAATGGTGTAGGTTGATGGGAAGGAAGAGATAAAAAGAGAATGGATGTTCAAATTAGTAGGCAAAGAAACCTCCTGCACTGGAGCGGCAAAGACAAAAGCAACCATAAAAATAGATGCTATCAGTGTTTCTGTTTATGAATAGATTCTGGCAATTAATGGGAAAAGTCTTAAGAAAGATATAGAGAATAAATCAAAACCCACCAATACTTAGATATTATGCTTGGATGGTGAGAATATTAGAGTTGTCTTAGAAAAAGACAGGATGGATGGGGTCATGCAATGGTTAAAAAAAAAATAGAGACAACAGGTGAGTTTGTAGTTGATGAGAGTGAAACTCACTGCAGTAGTGGCAACCATGACTGTCCCACAAGGCTGTCCTTAGTGCGATGCAAAAGGAAGGGATTAGTAATACTCTCAAGGTGGATTGTGAAATTCGGGAGATTTTTGAGTGAGTTTTAATCTTACCAAATAAAGATCAGGACTGTTAAATTAACATCATATTAAATGTGTTCATAGATACTTCTCAGTTACAGTAAGTCTTTCATCACCTCATTTTTCAGCTACATGAAACTAGCGTTCCAAAGGTCAGAGGGGACAGTTATGGACAATCATAAATATTGCATTTATTTTGTAAGTAATGTAAAATATTCTACAGTCAAATGGGGGGGGGGAAGCCAAAGTCACTAACATTTTACAAGAGAAGCTTTTACTATAATAAAAAGTATCAAATAAAATTTTTTTTAAAAGTAAAAAAACAAGATTTAGCTACAGGTATGGACATGTAAAAATGTCCATGATAAATATGTTTTCAACTGAAAATAGAGGTTTTGGAGTCCTATGCTTAGCAGTCATACCTCTATAATGCATATAACCCAATCAGCATTCAACAGGTGTTACTCAGGCAGGCAGTGTTGTGGGGATACGTCAGTGAACAAGACAGATAAAGCTCCTGTCTTACTGAGCTAATGTTCCAGTGAAGGAGGGTAAGTCAGTAAAAAAGTACAAATGTACATATATACAGATACATAATTTTACATAATAATAAGTGCTAGGAAGGAAAATAAAGTAGGGTAAAGACCTGAACTGGGTATGGCGAGATGTGGGGCAAGGGGCTGTTTTAAATAGTTTGGTCAGAAAAATGTTTCGAAGGAGAGAACATTTTAGCAGTGATCTGAATGAGATGAGGAAGTATATGATAGGGAAACAGGCTGGAGACCAGGGCAGATTTGCAGGGTGAGTCCAAAGGTGAGCAGTGGGGGAAAGGGGTGCTGGGGAATTTTTCTCTCTTCTCAGGGGGCCCACTTGATTATCCTGGCTCTCTGGTTTCTCTGGAGAGAGCCGAGGCTGGAAACTCGAATATAGTAGTTTAGAGAGTGTCTGGGAGAGATGCTTATGGAGGAAGCTGTCTGCTTAGCCCAGTATCTTCTTGCTTTGGGGAAGCCAGTGTCGGGGGTTTTTTGTTGTTGTTTGGTTGGGTTTTTTTTTTTTAAGATTTATTTATTGATGCATACAAGAACTGGGGTGCAAGCCAGAGGTGTAGGGTGGTGAGAGGATTCACCAGAGACAGAGCTGGGAGCAGAACAGGCAGAGTGATTGAAATACACTGCTGAAGGGAGCTGCGGGCGAGGCAGGAGAGGTCTGCAGTGCTATGTGGGAATCTCCCTGTCTGGGGATGGAACTTGTGCTTCAGTGGATCTGGATAGCTTCCTAGTGCTGACACTTAACCCATTGCACCACCAGAGAGGCCCTGGTTAGGTTTTTGGGTTTTTTTAAGGTTTATTTATTTATTTATGTATATGAGGACTAGGGTGTAGGCCAAAGGTACAGAGGTGAGAGGATTCACCAGAGACAAAGTGGGGAGCAGAACAGGCGGATCCAAAATACACTGCTGAGGGGAGCAGCAGCAGGAGACAGGAGAGGTCGCTGCGCCATATGTGGGTTAGCTCTCTGGCTGGGGATTGAACTCAGGCGGAAGGGGTGATAGCTAATAGCAGATAGTGCAGAGACTTAACCCCTAGGCCACCAGGGAGGTCCCAAAGTCAGTCTTTGTTTTGTTAAAACCTTCTATGGTTCTATTAAGATTAGATGAGGCCCATCCACCTTGTGGAGGGTAATGGCTTTATTCAGAGTTCACCTATTTAAATGTTTATCTCATCCAAAAGGGAAAAAAAGGGCCTCCCCAGTGGCGCAGCGGTTAAGCGCTGCGCTGTGGAGCTGTCGGCAGCGGCAACGCGAGTTCGACACCCAGCCGGGGAGAATCCCACATGGCGCGGCAGACCTCTCCTGCCTTGCCCGCTGCTCCCCTCAGCAGTGTGTTTCTGATCTGCCTGTTCTGCTCCCCGCTCTGTCTCTGGTGAACCCTCTCGCCGACCCACACCTCTGGCCTGTACCCCAGCTTGTGTGCAAAAATAAATAAATCTTAAAAAAAAAAAAACATCAGTAGTAACATCTATAAAAAAAAAAAAAAAAAAGGGAAAAAAAATCACCTTCAGAGAAACATCCAGAATAACGTTTGACCAAATATTTGGACACTATGAGTTAGCCAAGTTAACACAAAATCAACCATCACAAGTCCATCCCTTGTCAACTCGGCATCCATACGCATCTCTTTCGACCATAGTCTCCAAACAAAGACAACAAGGTCCAACTTCCATCTAACACAACTGAAAAGGCACTGCCTCATTCCCCACGGAGGGTACAAAGTCCTTGGGTGATGTTTACTCTTTTTCCTTGACAACCAGTAACTGCTCTCTGTTATATATATGAAAGGTGCAACCTAGAAGAGGATCCTCATCAGAATTCAACCATGCTGGCAACCGATCTCAGACTTCCAGACTCCAAAACTGAAAAAACTTCTGTTCTTTAAGTCACCCAGTCTATGGTATTTTGTTACATCATCCCAAACTGACTAAGATGGGGAAAAGGCAAGTGTTTCAACCAGTGATGGATGATGTTGGAGTAACTGGCTATAAAGATAAATAACAGTCTTTGTTTTCTTCCGTCTTTTATCCCTTCCTCATGTAACACAAGATGCATTGACTTTCCATCATAATATTCAAATATTACTAGCAAAAAATCATAATGCTTGATCCTGAACTGGATTTGGACAAGGTATATTTGGTGAGACTTAAATACGGACTTTGGAATAGATACTTACTGTATCAACAGTAAATTTCCTGATTTTGATAATTGCTATGGTTATAAAGAGAATTACTTGTTATTAGAAAATATGCATTGATGTATTTGAGGGCAAAGGGACATGATTATTAACACACAATTGGAAGTGGGAGGAGATACAATTCTCAGTGAGATAATGATCCTGTTGGACGGAAAGAGAAACCTGCTCAAATTGATACTGGGCAAATGGGGTTTCAAAATGAGGCTTCAAAATTGGCCAAAGTCACTGCCCAAATTGCTTACCGGTCACTATCTTGGTTCTGCACCCATGCGCACAATTGCAAGACTACTCAAACTTAGGGAACAATAACAATGGGATTTATTTAACAAACAGGGAAAAGTAAAGAATTACTGAAGTCAACATATGGCCGTTTACCTTACTTAAAGCAATGTCCAGTCCCTTAAGTCCCAGAAAAGTAACAAAGGTGGCGTCTTCCTGCCACTGCTGATGTGGAGCTCCTCTTCCATACCACAGGCCACATTTCCAAAATGGCATCTTCCTGCAGACATGCAATAGTCAGACTGTAGGCCAGGTTCCAACTCACGAGGATGACTCAGAACACAACTGGAGATGCTCCCGGAACTGCCATGGTGCCCCAGCACAGCACCAGGCAAGAACACTGAAAACAGCAACTACAGTGGCCAGCCGGCTCAACAGACTGCACTCACACATTTTAGGAAGGCCCCCTCTTCGGGCCTCCGCCTTCTTCCTTCAGCTGCAGTAAAAACAAAACTGGGAGTTTCGTTGCTCAGCTACTTACAAAGCCTCCAAAGTCGCTAAAGTACCAAAGTCACTAAAGATTTCAAAAAAGCTTAATCTATATTCTGGTGGCTCAAAAACTTCTGGCATCTGATTTCCAAACTCTCAATCTTTGCTGCTACATTTTCTGCTGCTGATTTCTCTATTCCTACATCATGGCGACTACTTGTTCTTTTCCTGCATCATGGCTAGTGGTTCCTCTTTTCCTTCAGCATGGTGACTGACTTCCACTTCTCCTTCAGTCCCTTTAATTTCTCATCAGAATCTCCACCCCAAACTGCAAACTTAGCATTTTCCCCTGCGGCTATTCAGTCTCATCAGCAAACCCCCTCCAGGGCGCACCATGTTTTCCGGACTTTGGACTCAGTCCTGTTACAAAATCAATATGTAAATATGCTAGTCCTTATCATATACTGAAAGAACAGTGAACTTGAAAATTCGTGTCCTCACTGCTCACTTACTACCTTTGTGACTTTGGACTGTATCTGATATTCAGTCTCTCAATCTGTGTGAATTGAGTATAAAAATCTTCATGTATTTCACAGGGCTGATAACAACACATGAGAAAAATCTATGAGGAAAAAAAGTGTAAAGTTTATTTTTATTTATTTATTTAAAGATTTATTTATTTATGCATACAAGAGCTGGGGTGAGACCAGAGGTGTGTTGAGTGGGGGAGAGAGGATTCACCAGAAACAGAGTGGGGAGCAGAACAGGCAGATGTACTTAAATACACTGCTGAGGGGAACAGCAGGCAAGACAGGAGAGGTCTGCTGCACCATGTGGGAAGCTCCCTGGCCAGGGATCGAACTCATACTACAGTGGCTCTGGATAGCTTCATAGTGCTATAACTTAATCCGTTGTGCCACCAAGGAGGTTCCCCCCCAAAAAAAAACTGTATACTTTAGAATGCTACAACATGGGGTAATAATAATACTCCACATACAGGCCTATAAAGGTTCAATGAGTTTATACAAATTCTGAGACCGCAGAAAAAAACAGCATTTCTGACACTGTAAAGCTAAGTCCAGCTCCCGGAATAAGATGTCCTCACCAAATCATGACGGCCATAAATGGCTCTATTAGATCAATAGCATGGTCTAAGTTAAGAGTAAATGCATAAGGGCTGAGGCTCTCTCTCTTTTGCTTTTGTCCTTCATCACCACTCCATCTTTAACATAATGACTGGTCAAAAGTAGTATTCAATAAATAGCCTCAGACACATGTCTTCTGGCTACCCTCCCTGGCGGTCACCGAAAATGTTAGGTATACAGGTATGTGGCGCTTAAAGACAGGGACACATTCTGAGAAAGTCATTTTGAGGCAATTTCATCTTTGTGCACATGTCAGAGTGACACAAACCTAGATAGCTGAGCCTACTACACCGGGAGGTCACAGACACAGACCACTGTTGCATGTGCGTCTGTCATTGACCAAAACATTGGGTGATGTGTGACTGCATTGTCATTTCTCTTAGCAGCCAGAATGCTTTGTCATGTATAAATGTAGGTGGTATAGTGACCAGAACACTGCTCTTGAGTCTGGAAAACTGGCTCTGCCATGACTTTGACTTTGTCCTCAGCTGTCTAGGCGGGTCATTCATTAAGTCACCAAATATTTACTAGATACTTATCACCCAGTGTCCTAATGGTGGGGATATAATGGTGACACAACTCTAAAAAAGACTTGCTCTCTGCTCTCATAGCTCGTGCTCTGTTGGGAGACAGAAACCCTGACTGCATGACCACGTGATGGCACCATCCTCGTGGACAAGCAGGTGCTTTGGGAGCACATAAAAGGCCCTTCCCATTTGTTGTGCATACATTATTTGATTGTTCCCTGATTTCCTGTTTCCTTCATCTTTTTCCAAAAGCACCAAAGGTTTGCTCAAAATCCTAGAACTTGCTTAGCCTTTCAAATGTTATTCTAAGTTTCCTGGTTCCAGCCCTTTCGTGAGCACTTAACATTTAACTGTTGGATCCAACTAGGTAATTCTGGCTATTCATGATGCTAGATCAGAGACCAGCAGAGCAAGAGCAAGTGTGCACCCCCACAAGATGGCAGCATTGTATAATTGTTGAAAGCTATGATGCAGCACTGCCTCGTGAACTACCTGCTGCCCCTGTTCTGTGATCATGTCTGTGCTTCTATCTACACTTAACCCTAAAGTAAAAGAACAGTTTCCTTCCCGGGGTGTCTTACAGTTCTGAGATGCACGACTGGTGAAATGGAAAGGCAGCTTCTCTGGAATCAGAAAAATTTGAGTTTAAGTACACAATGGACCCCTGACGCAGTGCATTTTGGGTGAGTTAACTAAGATTTCTCTGGACCTCAGTTGCTCTAGCTAAAATTTTAAAATAATGAAATAACTTTCCCCATGAAATCTCTTTTATGACACAATATAGGTAAGAGCAATACTATATAGAGTGCTATATAGAGAGAGAGTTATTATCTCAGCATGGGAAAATCAATCAAGATAGACAGTATCTGAAAACTCATTATCTTGAATTTGATTGTAAGAAAGGCTCTGAGGCCTTTAGAATAGCCTCGAGTATTTGATCTGTTCCTTGTGGCAGATCTAAAAGCCTACCTGACCTTGCCAGGAGCATCTACACGAAGAAATCAGTTAGAGTAGTGTCCTAGTTGCTATACTTTTCGTTGGACAATAATTGCTCACTTCCTGTTTTGGCTGATAGCCTGTCAACCTCTACCAAGAGGTTAGAAAAAGTCATCTGTAGTTGGATGTGCCTAATAATAACAGCAGCAGGATATATCTGTATGAGGTTTATGGCTGAAACAAAGTGCTTTTACATATCCTATTTTAACTCGGGCAGAGGCTATGGCAATCGATGATGTAGTGTGGGACATGAAAATACAGGCTAAGAAGGTCAATAGAATTTGACATTCTGAGCAACAGAAGAAAATACAAAACATATGAGCTTCATATAGGTTAGAGGGAAGACATGGAGAAAGGGTCTTCTGTCTAGAGAATATAGGAAAGAGGGAGTCACGGGCTTTAGATCAGATTCAGAGTCCAGACAGGAAGAAAGGAGGGTCTGGAAAGTTTGGTGGGTAACTAAGATTTAAATAGGCTTTAAAATCTGGTAGAGAGAGGCAGAAGAAATTAACACTGAGCAGGCAGGAATAGCTGCACTGCAGGAAGGATAGCTGATGGGGATAGGCAGGTGAAAGTAAAGAATTGAGATCAGGTAGGCTGAAACCAGAAATCAGCTAGAAAGCCAGGTACTACTGGGTCTGAGATCCCAACATGGGGGGTCCACTATGTGTCAGCACTCAAAAGTGTGGGAGTTCAAGTATCCAGGTTGGTGCACATGCGAAGATTTGGGGAGAATGACACGTTACCTTACTCTATCTCTTCCATCTGGATGTTCAGCTGTATCCCTTTTGTACCCTTGTGTAATAAACCAGTAGTCTTGGGGAAAAAAAAGTGGGAGTTCAGGCACAGCTATAAATCAGGATGCAGACCTTGATTACATAACTCCTGTACTGAGGGGTCATTTGTGTTGGAGTATCATTTAATAAAGTTAAAATCTAAGTCCCCACCCCTTTCCCAGCAGGATGTTTTGGGAGGCTTGCTGTGGGAACCAGGGCATAAGACTGTTCACTTTGACCCTGAACAGGGAAGCAGGACCAGGACACATTCTGTTTCAAAAGTCAACACCCAAGACCAGACATCCTAGCACTAACCGGCCCAAACCAACTCCCAGTCATGAAAGTCCACAAAAACAGGTTCTAAATGGGAGCCCCAAACCCTTCTTCCTGGTCAGACCTCTGTCTCGCCTGCTGCTCCCCTCAGCAGTGTATTTCAATACATCTGCCTTTTCTGTTCTCCACTCTGTCTGGTGAATTCTTTCACCCTCCATGCCTCAGGCCCCACCCTAATCTTCTCCCCAGACAATTTGGACATCAAATGGGCGGGGTCAACCAGGTGGCGTAAAATGACTCCAGTGAAATGTAGATGTACTGAGGTAGTGACAGCTAATATGCTCCCTTTCCAGATGTAGACCAAATGGGTTGGGCCAAACAGGACAAGCTGATTGTGAGGGCAAATTAACCAGTGTACATCACAGAATTCTCAAATTATAGGATAATAGTGTGGCTTGTGGGGAGTCTCAAAAGCTGGTATTATTAGGTAAGTTACCACACCCCTCAAGTTTCAGCTGCCTCACACACAGGGTGAATATACCATAGCCATGAGTATAGTTAGTGCAGCACAAAATATTTTAGGAGCTGTAAACAGTTATAGAAATACAATTTGACTTTCTTCTTGACTTTGTGGCTGAGGGCTGGGCACTACCAGCCAGATTTGTTCTTTAGGCCCATCTGGCCCCTAGCTCTGTTCACAGCAGGAAGTCTTTGCAGCACTCTTGGGCTTGATTAGGATGGAGTGGAAGAGCTATTCTATTTTCTTTCATTAGCATCCATGCTTCCGGGCACCACCATGGAGAGGTGAGAGTTAACAGGATATGTTCTTAGGACAGCTCTCCTCAGGAATGGCAACTCAAGCATCTTCCAAATTTAGTCTCACAAAGAAGAGTAGATTACTGTAGTGAGCAATAATGAGTCACAGGGAGCCCAGTTTCATGCCCTTCCAGTGAACAATGCAGAGACAGAAAACATGACCAAGGAAAGAAAAGGACATAAAATTACAAAAAATCTAAAACACTAACGAAACTCTCCCAAATACAAATAGGCAACACAAATATCCCCAAGTGCCATGAATGGCAGTGCATTTCCAGGAATTAATGGCTCATGTGATTAAAATAGAAACTTAAAAATACAATTTGAGTATTTAAATATTGCCAGGTCAGACGGAGTTACTAGAATAAGAAATGGAGGTGATGGGGTGTGAGAATGAAGGGCAAACACAACATTTAATTTTTCTTACGCCTTTCAGTCTTGGCCTTAGTAAGACCATTGAAAAATAGGTACAGGGAAGAGCAAGGATTTGAATTTCCTCCCTGTCAGGACATATCTCAGCATTTAAACATTACACTGCAGAATACACATTGCAGACAAATGAGTTAAAGCCTTAGGCATTGTTTCAAAGCAACCCTGAGAGGAAGGCTAGTGAAGACAGTTTTATAAGAGGACAAGAAACAAGCTCAGCTTGATTTTCATTGTTGAAACTCATCCCTTGCCAAGAATAAGACTGTGTTGAAGAGAAATCATTTTGTGCTTTTCCTTCTAGGAGAATCTAAGATTTTTTTTTAGACTACGTAGCAACGGCCCTAGAAAAGCTATAGGTACCTTAGCTAAGATACAATTATTGCCCTTTCTTAATTTGAAAAAGGCCTTCCCAATCTCTTCTAATTTGGGGGTCTCAGAATTTCTATCAGGAATCTAACTTCCTGACTATTAAGTTTTAGTCAAGCTAAGCTGGGACCTGCCCATCAGAAATTTATGTATTACCTGAATTTTAAGAAACCAGAAGAACATGCTAATTTCCTTCTACTTCAAAATATAGGAGTCATCTTCATATAGTACTTCATATAGTACATAGCACTATATTTTTAAAGCTAGAACAAACCTTAGAATCTGAGGTCTTTTTTAAAAGATTATAAGCTTGAAGCCTAAGAAAATATTAAAATTCAGATTTCCAGACTACTTAGGTCAGGATCCTTTGAGTGATACCATTTAACCTAGCCCTTAAACACTCAAATAAAAGGATAATTCATTTTCCTTTTTTCCAGCCCAGGTTACTTTCCAAGAATAAAGTTGAGTTTCCAATGCTTAGCAATATAAAAAATTCCAACAAGTTAATTTTATTTTTATTTTTTAAGATTTATTTATTTATTATTTATTTATGCATAGAATAACTGGGGTGTAGGTCAGAGGTGCGGGGGAGGGGGTGGTTTGAGAGGATTCACCAGAGACAGAGTGGGAAGCAGAACAGGCGGATTAACTGAAATACACTGCTGAGGGGAGCAGCAGTGAGGCAGGAGAGGTCTGCTGGGTCGTTTGTGGGTCAGCTCCCTGGTCTGGGATCAAACTCAAGCAGCAGTGACTGGGGATAGCTTGATGGTGTGAGACTTAACTCCTGCACCACCAGAGAGGCCCAAACAAGTTAATTGTAAAGCTCTAGTTAAGTTTATAGAACAACTCATTAATTGAGAAACATTCAAATTGAGAAGTGCTATAAGAAATTGTACAAAATAAAGGTTTTGAGTCAGAAAAAGAGTGGCATAAGATTATCAGCAAAAGAAAAGAAAGATTACTTCAGACACCTGCCATTGGGGGGAAGCAGGAATATGTAGATTGCTTCTCTAGTGCTGACTGGGAAATTCCATATTGGTTAGTTTAAATTTCTACTTGGGAACTCCTAACACTGCAGTTTGGTTAGGTATTAAGTCTGGTGGGGTTTGGCATGAAGGACTCCATTTTTGGCCTGCTGTTTCTTTCTAACACTACTGTTGTTTCCAAAGGCTCTTATTTAAACCGAGAAAAACCTCCTGGGTCCTCTAAAGCAATAAATGTAGATGATGCTTTACTAATATAAAGAAATTTGGGGCCTCCCTGGTGGCGCAAGGGGTTAAGTCTCAGCACTATGAAGCTATCTGGCAGTCACTGCAGCACGAGTTCTATACCCAGCCAGGGAGCTTCCCACATGGTGCAGCAGACCTCTCCAGTCTTGCCCACTGTTTCCCTCAGCAGTGTACTTCAGTAGGTCTGCCTGTTCTGCTCCCCACTCTGTTTCTGGTGAACCCTCTAACCTCCTTGCACCTCTGGCCTACACCCCAGTTCTTGTATGCATAAATAAATAAATCTTACCCAAAAAAAAGAAATTTGTAGATACAGTTTTACAGTTGGAAAAGGTCACATCATTATGATGTGACTGAACTATGTAATTCAAGCATTTACAAGATTTTTGTAAACTCTGGGTTGATCTCAGTCTCAGAACAGTGACAAAATGAATTCGTCCCCATATCTATGAACTTGCCCATTGATTTCTGTGGGAATTCTTGAGTTCATGCAAAATATGAGTGATTTGGACATATATCTTTTCTAAATTCTAAATTAAGTTAAATTCCTGGTTTTGCAGACCCAGTTCTCTTGCAGGAATGTAATTGCCCCCTCCAATTGCTTCACTGATGGTCAACAAATGTGTGCTGTTAGCTGTGTTCTAAAGGGACTTTTTCGATCTATGAGCACATCCTTGCAAACCACAGACTTGGAAATTCTTGATATGGGTAGGGAAGGGAATAGGGGAGTTGCGCAGAATTAAGTTAATTAATTTTCACAGCAAAGACTGTTGGTCGGGAAGGGGGTGGGGGAACCTTAACAAACTTGAAATTTGTGGAGATGCAGTTAAGAAATGAGAAGACAGGACATAGGATATGAGTTTAATCATAAATTGTGCCAAAATGTAACTGGAAGTTATGATACAAGGAATTAAAGACTAGTAGCATTTCTAACCAATTAATTTTGGATGGGAACAAAGATTCAGCTATAGGAATATTCATTAAAGCAATTGTTTCTACTAGCAAAGGTTTGGAAATAACTCGAATTGGTTCAATGTTGCCCCATCAATACGATGTGTACTTGTTGTACAGACATTGTTATTTCAGAAGGTTATTTAGTTATAGGAAACAGGTCTCCAATAAATCATTAAGTGAAAACCAGCCTCAAAACAGAGGCCTCAAAACACTGTGACCATGACCATTTGTCACAAATTTTAAGAAATAAAGCTAAATATATATGCACATATTTACTGATACAGATACACCCAACATATATGTATACATAAAAAAAGACATTTATACAGAAAAATGTTAGCATTTGGTGATTATCTCTAAGAGATTTGTTTCTTTTTTCCCAGTTTATCTAAAATTTTCAAATGAATGTCACTTATTTTTTTTTTTAAGAGAGTAAAGAAAAGTTTATTTAAAGGAAGAAAGTAAGGACTCCCAGGTACGCTGTATTTGGGAGGGGCAAGGAAGCCCTGAATGTCACTTATAAGGGGGGGGGGACATTTTACGTGTAAATATAATTATTTAAAGGTCATTGGGTAGTATACATATGAAATTTATCAGTCTTTAAGGATCTGCAGTCATGAGTCAAAAGCGTAAGTTCATAGAAGGATATAAATTTGACTAAAGACTCCACAAAAAGAAATGTTTGCAGAATGCCTCAAATGTGTTTGAAGTGGCTAAACAGATTCAACAATTCAATTTCAGAAAACCTTGTGAACAATGCCGAAAGGGAGAAAAGGAACTGAGACAAGATATATAGAAATTGCTGCAACTGTTAAAGACTGGAAAAGAGATTACAGTAGCCCCCCCCCCCCATGCAATTTCACTTTATGTGGTCAACCATAGTTCAAAAATATTACAAAGAGTATGTTATTTTTTTAAGGGTAAGAGACCATATTCACATAATTTTTATTTCAGATATTATTATAATTGCTCTATTTTATCACTGGTTGTTGTTAATCTCTTACTGTGCCTTATTTATAAATTAAACTTCATCCTAGGGGGAAAAAAATAGCATCTATTTCTCTGTTTAGGGTCCAGTGTTACCCATGGTTTGGTTTCAGGAACGTATCCCCGGTGGTTCAGTAGACACTGCTATATCAATAGATTATCACTCCAACCCAATGGGGCATTTCTGACATTCACATGTTTTCAATCACTCCACTAACCCACTTATCTGATAGTTTATACACAAGGCTTCGTAATAGTTAAACAATATGTGAGACAATGATGTTTGCCATATTCCGAGGGCATTCTATTTTTCTACTTATTTGTGCCAACCAGTTCTAGAGATGGTCAGGCCACCCTTGTGTTATTTTCCTTTTTATAGTATCCATCTATACTTCTTATGCATGTCATCATTTTACTCAAACGCTGGTTACCATGACCCTTCCTTGGTTGGTAAACATTGTGACTTTATTTTTTTACCTTTTTTTTTTAAAGATTTATTTATTTATGCATACAAGAACTGGGGTGTAGGCCAGAGGTGTTGGGGTGGGGGTGGTGAGAGGATTCACCAGAGACAGAGTGGGGAGCAGAACCGGTGGCTCTACTGAAATACACTGCTGAGGGGAGCAGTGGGCAAGACAGAAGAGGTCTGCTGTGCCATGTGGGTCAGCTCCCTGGCCAGAGATCAAATTGCACTGCCACAGCGGCTGCAGAGTTTCATAGTGCTGAGACTTAAACCCTTGCACCACCAGCAAGGGCCCAACACTGTGACTTAAAAAAAATTTTTTTTCAGTCTAACCTGACCTCTCTATGAACATAGACAGTTCGGACATGATTGCCCCAATATTCCTTTCTACCCCTTCTTTTTCTCTTTTGGTTAGTTGGGATTCTGGTCCTGTCTTCGCCACTAAGAACCATATGCTCTATACACAAGTCACTTTGTCTGCCTGGGGGGGATACTCGATGTGTGTGAAAGCATTGCGTAAACTGTAGAATTTACCATTATGATTACTGAACTTAATGATTTCTAAATTTCTTTCAAGGTCTAAGATTTTAATTCTATACATTGGATTCTATTTTTAGTGAATTCATCTGCTCCAGGAGCCAGGAACTGCATTTTGGCACACTTTAGAAGATTCCTGCCATTTCATCAAAGCTGCTGATGATTCAGTAAGTACAGAATGATTTGTAACTTTAAAATAACTGCACCAAAACCAGGTACTTTTTCAATCGCTGAGGCTGAAATTTACCACAAATGATACATGATTTAAGGAGAAGACTGAGTCATAGCCAACACCTGAAAATCGTATTCTACATTAAAAAAAAAACACCTTTGCCCTTCTTAAATCTGACAAGTTTAAAACTTAAGATGAATTCAAGTGAAGTCACATTTGAAAAGGTCACGACCACTCATGTGACATGTTAGTATATTTCACTGGATAGCTTCACTGCTGGAAAAGTGTGACTATAGCAGGCAGGAAACAAATGAGGTGACCCACCAAATATATACATAAAATCATAAAGATCAGAACTGGAAGATCCTCTAAAAGTCATTTTGAATTGGGGGTCCCAGAGAACAGGCTTTTAAAGGCTTACAAAAATTCAAACAAAAAACAAAGTAAGAGGACAGGTCTTTTACCAAATGAGGTTACTAAACAACCAACCAAAAAAAACCCCAAAACCTCCAATATCAATACCATTTTATAAAAGGGCACTTGAATGAGATAAAATAAAAATCTCAGAATAAAGTACAATTTGAAATTAGATGAATGTAAAAAATACATCACACTGCTCTTATTTTTCTAATCTCTATGGAAAAGAGTGATTTGTGCCAGTGCATACCCAACCCTTTGGGAATCCCTAATCTAATCCACTCACTGATATCTCCCCAAGATGTAGTATTTGTATGTTCAATATGCCAAAAGCTCTCTTTAAATTGTATAATCACCCTTTACCGAGAACTTTTCAAGCCAAGAAATCTATTAAGTTTGGGATGGTTATGGCAGAAAATCAACAGAAGCGTCGTTTATTTCCGGAAACTTCAGAAACTTTAACTTGGTTTGTTTTTGTTGTTGTTTTTTTAAATTTTAGACCATACTTTTAACAGCAGAGAATTTTAAGTAGGTCAATCATGCTTCAGAGTCAGCAAAGGAGAATGTGCAAATAGTGCTGATTTGAGAATCAGGACAGTCTGGGTTTTGGTACTGCCTCAGAACTTCATGCTAAATCTTAAGGGAAGTCTCCTCTTTCTTTTTTCAAATTCAAGATATTTAACTTTTTATGACTGTAAATGCTTCAGTCAGCATGAGTAACGCAGAAATTTAAGATTCACCTTTCAGGATGAACTCCACTAATTAGTTGATCAGCTTTCAAAGTTACAGTTAAGCCTACATTTCCCCCTATTTCTATTTTAATGAAATTATTTTATTTGGGGTAATTTTCTCTTTAAATTTCTAGAGGTTTGAGTCATTCGTCCAAATTTGATTCCGTTTACAAATGATCGTATCAACCAAGGTACTGTCTTTTATGATCATGTGATATTTTATGATTAAGATTTGATTGTTAGACCAAATTTTATTTAAAAACTTTTTCGCAAACTTTAGTGAAAAGCTTTGCTGTGTCACGTTTGAAACTTTGTCAATTTCACGTTGTAGTTATTTCTACCGTATTTTTTCGCTAAATACTGCAGTTTTGGGCACACCCGAGATATGATTTTTCAGGGAACGGTATTTTTATCATGTCCAACTTTTCCACGGTTGTAAATTATATTTTCTGTCGACTATTTCTATTACTAAAATTATGGATGGGATACTGGCTTTTTCTCTTCGGGAATCAAATATATCAATAGGGCACCAATACAAAGACTTACAGGGCAGGGTAACTCCTGTTTTCTCACTTTTCCCCTCTGAAGGAAGGTCTCCCAATACTTTGCAGAAAGCAGAATTCTAATTAAGACTAATGAACTGGACTCTAAAATCGAGAATCCTAAACAACCCCAGCCCACCCAGAGCTGCGACAACCGCTTTCAAAAACAAAAATCGCACTGAACAGGCCGGTCCGGGAGTGGCGCGAGGAAAGATCAAAGGTCAAAACCGCCTCAAAAACTCGCCTCAGACAAAGAGCAAAGGTCAATACTCAATTCCTAAGAAGGCCTGAAGCTTCCATGTTCCACGAAAAATGAGAGTGACGCCTTCCTAACATATCGTGGAGCCCCGGGCTTCGCGGCATTTCCAAGACCGGGCGAGCCTTAGGTGACTAACACATAGGTAGCCAGAGTGGAATTGCTGACGACCGGAAGTGAAAATGAGCTCGGGGTGGGGCTGAGGCGAGGCCGCCAAGCGCCTGCGCAGTCAGCAGAACTGGCAGTACGCCTGCGCAGTCGGGCCGTGACGGAGAGACGCTCGAAGCGTGGGCTGCGACTCCCACGGATCCGGTTCCGCCCTCCTCTCGCTGCCGAGCCTCCCGGGCGAGAGCCCGAGCTCCCTTCCCAGAGTGCTCTGCGCCGTGAAGAAGCGGCTCCCGGGGACTGGGGGCATTTTGTGTGGGCTGGAGCCGGAGTAACAAGATGGCGGCGTCGGCGGAGTGACAGGGGTCCCTCCGGGCGGGAGCCGGCGGCAGTGGTGGCAGCGGTATCGCCGCCCTATCTCACCGCACCCCTTTTCCAGCTCGCGACGTCGCTGCCAAAGCGAGGCAGACGCGACCACCCAGAAACAAGTGGCCCATCCTGGGAGCCGCGAGAACCCCCTCAAAGTCCGGCCTGGCAGAAAGAAACCTGACTGAGCGGCGGTGCTCGGGTTCTCCTGGGCGGATTCTGGGCCTTGTCACGTCGAGAAAGAGCCAGCTTTCAGCTTCCTGCCTCCCTCCTCTGCCTCGATCCGTGGACCAGCCCTAGGGGCCTCGGTCTCCCCTTCGAGGTGTCGGGGCTTGGCCCCAGCCTCCATCTTCGTCTCTCAGGATGGCGAGCAGCAGCGGCTCTAAGGCCGAATTCATTGTCGGAGGGAAATATAAACTAGTACGGAAGATCGGGTCTGGCTCCTTCGGGGACATTTATTTGGCGATCAACATCACCAACGGCGAGGTAATCACTTGGGGTGGGGTTCACTACAACGCTGCGCCTGTCCTCACCACCCCCAACCCCCAGACTGTTCTGGCCTCTTCCCACCGCCTGCACTGGGGAGCCCCGAGGGAGCCGGTTTTCCTGGCTTCCTCCCCCACTCTCTTTCCCTACAAGGGAAGGAATTCTATAGAAAAATGGGGGTAATGATGAAGTTTCCCAGCTTGTTAAAAATGGTCCTTAATGGAACTTTTAAAACCGTCGTTGCAGATGAAAACGGCAAAATCCTATTTCTGTGAGCCCTATGTATGTTGGTTTCGTGTATGTATATTTAGTTGTACTGGGGTTCTTGTTCCAATTAAGACAGTTTCCGATCTCCTGGTTGCTCCATAACCTCGCCTTACGTTTTCTGGATGAATCATTTTCCTGCACTTTAGAGGACGTGCGGATTTCGTCACTACCCCCTGAAGAGGCCTTTGAGGCTGCTTGCCTCGTTTTATAATTACAAAGAGAGCTTTCTCTTGCCGGCCTCTCACTTCCACCTTTCCAGTAGCAAGTTGGAGCTTCGCTAATGCCTCCCCTCCTTTCCCAAGTGACATTGAATCCGTAGGGATGTTGATGCCATCCTTCCCTCTTTCCCCTGCAGGAAGTGGCAGTGAAACTAGAATCTCAGAAGGCCAGGCATCCCCAGTTGCTGTACGAGAGCAAACTCTATAAGATTCTTCAAGGTGGGGTTGGCATCCCCCACATACGGTAAGCACCCATAAGCAAATAGGCGATCCCCAGAGGAAACTGCGATGGGGGAAATGGGTAGAGGCAGGTAAGAGAACCAGCTGAATCCGGGCCTTGGTGTAAGCGTTACCTGGCTTGCCCTTAGCTGGTGGATTCCTGTGAACTTTAAGTCGGGCACAATCACAAAGTAAATTTTAGTTTGCCAACTTAGTTTAGAATTTCATTATATTCCACTGAACGAGAGGCATTCTTCCCCTCAGGCATTCTTTTGCAGTTAAGTGTGTGGGTCGTCTTTGAGCCCTATGCAGAGGGTTGGCCGCACTTTCTTTTCTACAACACCTCTGATGTTCTTAGGTTTGTCCAGTGAAGTGGATTTGAAGGTGCCGAAGTGACCGTGCCCAGCCAGTTGCTATTGGAGCTGGCTTGGGAAATGGCTGCTCTTTTGTTGTGTTTTTGTTCCAACATGTCTTCCTCCTCCGCTTAGAAAATGGCGGAACGACGTGACTCAACCACCTATTCCTGCCCTTTTCTCTTCTTGGGTTCACGAATCATGCTTCCTTGATTTCCTCCGTAGCAGCCAGGAGTGGATTAAATCTTTGGAAAGCCCAGAATAAAGCTGTAGACGGCGGTGGGGCTCAAGGAGGGTGTTGGCATAATGATAGTCTGTTTATGATCTCTGCAGCAAATGCGACGTGCAGTTGGTAAATTGTACTATGCAGACTCCTTTATGGTCCTCTTAAAGGTGTGATTTACTTTTTCACGAGTGGTAGTCTTTGCTGCATTTCAGTCCGTGAACTAAATTTTTTTGGGCAATGGCAAAGGAGGTTTGAGTTGCACCAAGTTAGGAAATGTACTCAAACCAGTTGTATTAAAAGAAAACGTAATCATGTAACCAGTTTGATGAGTTAACAGGTTATGTTGAGTTACTTGGTCAATAACACAATTGGGATAATTGTGGGCTTTTGGGGGGAATGGGATATTGGTGAAGGCAAATAAAAAGATGACCAGATAAAGAATGGTTAGCATTACAGGGTTTAGTTTGACTTTGGAGATTAAAGATCTCAGAATATCTGAGGCTAAAATATAGTTTAAAACCCAGACACTTTCCAACAAGTAGTAAAAATACCATTTGCAAAATGATCTAGAGATAGAATAAGCTATTTACTCTAACCTTTTCTGTTCTAGAGTCTATTTCTCAAATCTTAAGGACTGAATTAGATTAATTCTGATGAGGAAACGCTAACACAAAGTGACACTACTCTTAAAGATTTCTGATGTTAACAGACCTTTTAATGGAAAAATTGAATGATAGAATTTTCTATTGGTTGTGAGCAAATTTGGAAGAAAATTCCAATTTATCTTAGGAGGTAAAGATTAATGTGGAATCTGAGAAGATCTAGATTTTAAATGATTTCCTTCTATCCTTCAGAAAACTGCTGTGTGAGGAAATAACATTTGTTACTGTGGAAGAATGAAAATCTTGATTAAAATATCTAGCTTGTTTCCTCTTGGGGGTGGGGAGAAGACATTAGTGCATTAGCCTAAACAACTGAAGCTCCTTTCCCTTATAGTTTAATCCCTTCTCACTTCTGGTGTCCCCACTGATTTGCTTTCCTCACTTTAGCTTTTCCTAGAATTTCATATGTATCATCTTACAGTAGGAAGTCATTTTTGTCTGACTTGCAATGCTTATGGCGCATCTGAGATTCATCTGTGTTGGGAGGTTTTAGAAATTTTACAAATCAGGGTGAGTTACATATATTTTAAATCACTATCAAAAAAGTATTAAGCATCAGGCATTTTTAGTGCTAACCCCAAATTAAATACATCCCCTTTTATCTGAATGCTTACCTAGTACAACACTAACAGAGAAGACCAACAAGGACATGTGAATAAGCACATGAATAAATGAAATTAACTGAGCGAAATAATAGGTGTCTATTATAGGGTGAGTATAGAGAGAGTTGTGGTAGTCATAAACTGGGTGGAGCTAAAGGGAGATTAACCTGGCTCTCAAATTAAAGACTTGCTGAGAGAGAAGATGTGATTTCAGGATCTGGCACTGAGGAAGAAAGCTGGGTGAACTGGTTGGGGAGGGTATCCAAGAATAGAGTGTGGCTTCTGGGAGTAGTCTCTGAGGCAGAATTAAGTAACCAACCAGGGTGGAAAAAGAGGAGTGGTATAATCTGGTTCATAGAAACCAAAGTGGTTCGTTGGTTTTAAAGTGAAGTGTTTTCCAAATGAATGGGAAAGGGTGAGAAAGACTTATGCATATAGGCATTCTTTTGAGGGAGGGGAGAGGAGGTGTCTTCCCATCCCACTATTATCGCATCACTATATATGGTATACAGTTAATATATTTATTTCGTAAATATTGGGTTAACTTTAGTTTTAGCTTGATTAGGGTAGTCTATTTGTTACCTATTGTTTTAGAAGTGTTACCACTAATTTTAAAATATTAGATATTGCTGAATTTATGCACAATTTATCCACCCCATTCATTTTTTTATTTTTAAACTATAGGATATCCTAAAGTAAGGACTGAAAATTTCTGATCTACAAAGCAGACCTTACTATTTACTGTGTGAGAGCCTTACTAAGAAGTTGTTAAATAGAAGCCAAGTGTCTTATATAAAAAGAAAAAAAATATGAGAGAATGACTGAGTCTCCTGATTTCCCCCTCCCCCCTAAGAAACTGAAATCCTTGGGTCTGGTGAATTGACCTCCGGGAGCTCATTTGAAATTACTGCACTTCTCTCATAACCGTCCCATACTTTGTGCCACTCTAAATTGAATTAATGTGTTCTCTAAAGAAACACAATTATAAGGTTACTCAAGTTCTGCCATGTGATTATCTGCTGAGTGATGTGAGTTCAATCAGTCCCTTAATCTCTTTGGGCCTATACATTCCCTCAATAAAAAGGATTTACTAAGTTAGTAATTTTATAATTTCTTGGGGTGGGAAAGGTGGGTGCTGGATAGACAGGTCTGGCTATTGCTTTTCTGTAGGAAGACGTGCAAAATGCTGAGCTTTGGGATGGAGTTTTGTTAGAAGAAAAGTTCCCTACTTAAAAGTCACTGACCTGATAGGGAAACTTTAAGCTCTGGAATTTTATGAAGTATTCTCAAATGATAGTAGCTAGAAAGCATGTCATCAGAGTTTAATGTTATAGCTAGATTTTACCTTTGAATGTTATTTTAGTAGTAAGACACCACATGCCACTTTTTAAAATGCCATCTTCATTGGCTGAACCATAGTTTGATCATTTAGAAGGAAGTAAATTAATGAAGATGGGGAAGGGCATGGGAGAACTGTTGCTTTGTATTTTAATTACCTTCTTTTTCCCTTTTTTTTCCAAATCTTCTACAAGATAATTTATAAAGTACTATTAAGTTTTTATCTTTCATCCTGCCTTTTTGGCACTGAGCATGTATTCTGTAAATAAGTTCTAATGCACTTATCAGAGAAGAAAGATGACATCTCCATTGCCTGTGTCTGTATTATTAATAAGATACATTACGCAACTCACTGGGTGCATGAGAACTGTGATTTTTAACTCACAGGGTAACTGAATCTATGGTATATATACTAAAGGTGTTTTATTCTCTCTTGTAATAGATGTCTAATTATGGGATAATGTATAGATGCTTAGATAGCATTCAAAAATGCTGCTTGAAACCTGAGAAATAATAGTCCAACAACTCCTTTTTACAAATAAGGTGCTTGTGTCCCAGAGGGGTTGCTAGTGTTCCCTAACTCTCCATTATCTTGTGAGCCATTTTCACCTTTATGTCAAGGTCAATTCATGCCTGCTCATGTACTCCCTCATCTTTGCACTTGATGCTGCAAAACCATAGTTTGCTTCTTCATTGGGGCTTTTTTGTTTGTTTTGTTTTTTTAAGTTTGCTTCTTCATTGTATGGCACTTGGGTCATACAGAGAAACTGAAAATCTCTTCTATAAAGATAAAGAACCTTTTGTTTCTTTAGTTTAACTGGATGCTTATAATTCTTATCCCTTATGAAGGGATGAATCTGAATTCATAGATTCAGAGATACGAACTTTAGTTGGCAGTTATTAATTTGCCTCATAATTTGGAGTAAATATTTATGAACCCATGTGTGGTACCTGATTTTACTGCCTTGACCTCATACATTTTTAGAGCTAGACCATTTTGTTTCAAAGTATATTAAGCTATATCTAAATGTTTATTTAGTAAGGGTTTTTCATGATTTTGTCCATACTTTCTAGGAACTTGAATGTCAAGAAATCTATAAACAAAATTAGAATTTGAAACATGATACAAATTGATTCTTTTAAGCTTATTCTTAAAATCAGTCCTTTGAGTTTAAAAGCAGATTTTGAGTTTAAGTGAGTACCTTAGTAGCTTTCACAATTTAAGTGAATATGTAGGTAAAGTAATGTTCGTGTTACTGTTACTGTTCAGTTTCTGCTGTCATCTCAGGTTGTAGAATTTTGGATGACCAGTCATCACATAGCATCTTTATGGATGTTGGGTTTTTGGGTTTTGTTATGTTTGTTTGGCTTTTGTTTTTTGTTTTGTTTTTTTGCTGTTGTTTTTTAATGAGGTATAATTTACCCACCAGAAATGCACAGATCTTAACAGTGCCATTGAATTAGTTTTGACAAAGGTGTTGTCCACACCCTCTATTGAGAGAAAGAATTTTTGTCCTTCTAGTCTTTGTTAAACTACATTCTTTGACAACATGGATTTTATTTATTTTTTTAAGTTGCTCTTATGGGTCATAGATACTTTGGTTTCTGGTTTTGATGTAGATTTATTTGCAAAACTACAGGTTGTTAAACTGTTATCACCATGAAGTACCTCCTGAGACTTATCTGATAAAATAGGTGTACTTGGTGATACTCCGGTAGTTGAAGTTTTTACCTTGTTCTCCTCTGAACACTTGGAATCCTGTCCCTCTCTTTCTTCTCTGTGAATGGTGAGGGGTGGGGTTTTAATGGGGACTTTGAAAGTGCTATACAAAAAGGTCTAGCTGGAGAGTACATTATGATCCTCAGAATAAAGAAAATTGGAAGGAACATTCTATTGACAGTTAAGCATTCTGTTTGTGGTGTCTTCTAGATTGAACCTAGAATGAATTCTGTTGATATAATTTGTAATGTCAGCTTTCACTTGTAAGAGGGTTTTTTGAGGCAGTATAGGTTTTTTTTAATGTATAAATTGATGGGATCAGTTGGGTAAAAGATAACTCTGAGGCAGTGAGAAGTTATTCTAACTTTAACGTGTAGTTGCTTTTTAGTCATAGTATTTGATATGTACAACTGAAATAAGTGGTGATTGTTTGAATTCTTTGTTGGTAAATACACTTTTTTTCTCCATCAAGAAAAAAAGCTGATTATGCAGACATTGTACTTGTTCTCATGTAATCATTACCACATCCTGTAAATTGGGGTTTCATTACGAAGTGTGTGAATCAGAGAGGTTAATTTGCCTGAAATCAGAGCTAATGTATTTGAATAGATTTTAATGCCTCTTTCAACTGTATTGATGGTTTCCAAACTTTGCAGCACATGGAAATCATTAGGAGCTTTCAGATTATTGACACTTAACTTCTAGCCTTAGATACTTTGATTTAATTGGTTTGGAGTATGACTTGGGCATCAATAGCTTTAAAACTCCCCAAATGGTTCTGATGTGCAGAAACTTTAGGAACCACTGAACTGAACCATATCTCAAAGATTAATCATAGTTGTTTCCCTGCTTACACCTCCCAACTCACATTTTCCTAGAACTACAACTTGGAACGACTGGATTCTTAGTTTAGTCACCTCCTTTATGAATTGGGAGGTTAATTCAGGAAATCATCCTATACCAGGAAACATGGCAAAGTGCACTATAATCTCATATAGTCAAATACTGTGATAAATGAAAAAATACCTAAAACCAATATATGAAACCATTTTCCTTTTCACACCTCATGCATTCCTACAAGAAAGCATTCAGAAACTACTTGAAGGGAAGGACCAGGTCTTGCTGATGGAAGTTTCTTTTATGTTTATTAGCATAGTGCTGGGCAAAAGTGCGCTAATGAAATTCGGTTTTACCTGTGTGTGTTTTTATAGTGAATCCCTGTGCAAACTTATGTCTTCTACACATTTTTAGCATTTTAGGAGTACTTGAAGCATGCATAGTTCCTCAGTTCCTAATAGGAATATGTGGTCATCATCTGATGTGGTATTTGGTATTTAAGCACTTGGCTGAACTCACTAGCTGGCAGCCATTTTACAAACGAAAATGTGTGGCTGTACTAGGTTATACAGCTGTGAATGCTAATGTAAAGATACTGTCATTTCTTTAAACCCATGTGTATTCACTGGAAGATTTGCTATTGTGGATATTCACCAGCTTAAGTATTTCTTAGTGCTGCTAACCTTTATTGAATCTTTTGGTTCTAGTTCAGCGTCATCAGCAGGTTTAAATTTTTGTTACTAAAGCATTTTTTCTTTAGGGGAGACAAGATGATTGACAGTGACTGAAACATACATAGCATACATCATCCATATGTTCTCATTTGTGCTATCATTAAATATACAGTGGAGAGTTTTGCAAACTCTGAAATTGAGGTTTCCTGTATTTCAGCTCATCTGGAAGCTGTTTAGTGTACTTGTTATATTTCCGTACACTGCCAGACTATTTTGTGCTGAAGGTGACTTATGGAAAAGGAAATGTGAGGTCCGATTTAAAGTTACTTTGCTTATTGGAAAGCAGTAGCATGAAATTTTTGTAAATTTTAAGATCTAAAGTCTTTAGTCATACTAGCAACAAATTGAATTATTGTCCTTCGTAACAATCAAAATAATGGTCTTCTAATCAGACTCGAGTTTATGCTTTTATGACTACCATTCATTCCCTTTTCTATTGCTTTACCGTGCTGTTCACTATGTATTCAGGTTAGGTTTTGATTTTGACTATTCTCACTTGATTGAAATTACTCTTAGAACCAAATCCTAATGTTCCCATTTTTTGAATCTTTCTAATTTTAAAACTTTGTTTTCCTCTTAAAGAAGGGAATGTTAGCTTCTAGTCTTCAAATGAAAGCTCTGATCTTTAAGAGTATTTCAGTGAACTTACAACATATTGTATGGTACTTCCAGAGAATAAGCAAACATTTCTTTCAGTCAGCAGTGTGTGTGTGTGTGTGTGTGTGTGTGTGTGTGTGTGTGTGTGTGTGTGTGTAGAGAGAGAGAGTGAGCACACAGATAAATATAGATAGGTTATATATCTTCGTGAACATCTGCTGTGAACCTGGCATATAGTTGTGAATTTTTCTCTTACTGGAAATTAGGAAGAACGATGTTATCTAAGCTTCAAACTGTGTGAGGATATGAATGTTTCCTTTTCTTCAAAGGCGTAGTATATTGAGTTTGAAACCCAAACAGTACTCTGAACCAGAGATTGCTTGATTTGTCAGGCTATTTGGGACCCCACTAAGGCTCCCTGTGGATTCTGCTTAGTCAGCATTTCCCAAATCTCAACTTTACGTAATTATTACTTACAGAGCTTATTTAAAATGCCTCTCCTACACTTCTCTCTGACTAGTTCTGGACTGGTGCCCAAGAGTCTGTAATTTTAACAGATACCCCAGTTAACTTACGCTAAATAGAGGACCACGCTATGGGAAATGATATGCTCAGGTTTTGGCACTCAGTCCTCTGAGCCCTGGGGATAGTTAGCAGTTACTTTGCTTAGAGGGCCGTGACTATTGTAGGAGATGTTATTATGTGTTTACTTTTTCAAACCTTAAATACTTAGTCACTTCTAAGAATTTGTTAAGCTAATTAATAATAGTAGAGTATGGGGAAAATGTTTCATCCATCCAAAATTATTTTCCTCCTAGACCTTTGCAAATACAACTGTCTATAATAAAAGTGCAAAATTACCCTAAAGGAGACCTTTGGTCTCTGAAGAATGAACTAAGGGATATTTTCTAAGAAGTATGTTTGATTTCCTTTATGTTGTATCTGTCTGTTCTAGACACGCTGCTTATAGCCTTTACCTGTAGTAAAAGACATAGTAGGTGCTTAATAACTGTTGAATCTGCTGAAAGAGCAGATTTTAGAAAAAGATTTAACAATTTCATTGTGATAGTTTATAAACCTAAAGTTTCACCCTTCCAAAAGGTGTATAGTTCAACAGTTGTGCAGCCATAACCTTAATCTTGTTTTAGAATATTCTCATCATCCTTAAAAGAAAAACTTGAAGTCATTAGCAATCATCCATACCCTGCCAGCCCTAGACAGTCATAAATAATCTACTTTATTTCTCTGCCTGTTTGCCAGTTAGGAAAGATTTGATCAAGCCTTTTTAATTAGTATTATGGAAACTCTAGGTATATTGTCTACTTCCCAACTGTAAAATGTAAGTATATTTTAATACTTGAGTCCTCTGGAGCTTTTACTTCTTTTGCTGTCTTCAGCACCACCAATAACAATGTTGGAGAAGTGATAATAAGGTCTGACAAAAATCAGATCACATCTTTGAATAATCTCTACATGATGAGAATAACCATTGTACTGTACTGGGAACCAAGAAAAAAATGAGAGTAAGAAGGCTGATGGTAGGTTTTCAAAAAGCTCAGCTAACTGAACAAGAAGGTAAGGTGATCTTTTCTCACTGTGTACCAATTATGCCTACTGCTTTCAGTTTTGAGTACCAAAGTCAGGGGCATACCTAGCCCACAGTTATCCATTCATCTGGCCATCTTCCATTTCTGTTTTGCTATACTTCATCAGAGAAGCTTTCTCTAATGCCTTCCTCCAAAAAAATAAGTTGGGTCCTCATAATTTGTATTCTCAGCACCCAGTCAGTCCTTGATCACATGTGGTGTTTATCTGCCTGCATATGCTGTTATATAATCTTCGAGGACAGGAGTTTGGTTTTGTCTTGTCCGTTACCATTAAATATTGAATAAGCGAATGGTAGTTTTAGTATTGGATAGTGATATAGCCAAGCACTTTTATGTGTGTTTTTATAACTTTAAAGATTAAGAAACATTTCTGCCTCCACATTTGAAGGTGGAGGGCAAGGTATGATGATAATGAGAAATACAAAACTGTTACACTATAGTTCATGATATCTTAAAGATAATACTGTAAGCAAAGAAGTAGTGGTAGCATTTGTGATGAAGAAAATAAACGCCGTTGACAGTATATTGCTGACTAAACCATACACATGACACTCACATTGTAGATCTTAGTTATTAGTCTGTTTTTACCTTTAAAAATGGTGTGGATACGGGGTCTTACCCTGGTTTGGAAATGTCCTCCACCTCCATCCTCTAAGAGGTCAGTGAATTTGGATAGAAATCAATTACAATTGTCATTTTCATGAACCTCTAGCAATCTAGTATTTCTTTTATGGATATAGGAAGAAACCCTTCACTAGTTTAGCAGTACCTTTAGCTTTGTCACAGTGGAAATCATAGATATTTTCATATTACATTGTTGTTACTAATATCCAAGGACAGCCTGTATATTACTGTATCACAAAATTGATTTTTAAAATATAATGTTAGCTAAATTTCCCTTTCATTCGTTTCCTTTAAAATTTTATCTGTTTTATACATTTAAAACATTATTCTGAGAAGGGATATATGGGTATTAATGGCCTACCAAGGGTGGGGGGGACGATTCCTGACACTAAGAAGATTAAGAGATCTAGGTGCAGAAAAAGTTCTCCTACTTGAATGAATATCTAAAATTTCTTAGTCATTGCATAATCAGAATAATTACTCTGATCACCATACTCACCGCTAAAGCAATGGGTTTTTTCCTTAGTTACTTCATGTCTAAATCAGTTGTCGTGTGGAGAAGTCAGTGTAATCTGTGTATAAGGCTCTAGTTGTTTGTATTCTACAGTACTAATTTCTTTATTAAACCTGATTCTCTAGTTCCCTGCAGTAACGCAGTTACAGCATTGAATGTCTTTCTCTAATGAAAATTTTGTGGATCCCAAACAATTTTAAAGCTATTTCTGCAAGCTGAAATCCAAAGGATGTTATGCATTAAGAAATTGTATGTTGGCCCTCCCTGGTGGCTCAAGGTGGGGTTAAATCTCAGCATTATGAAGCTGTTGGCCTAGGAGGGAGCTTCCCACATGGTGCAGCAGACATCTCCTGTCTCACCTGCTGCTCCCCTCAGCAGTGTGTTTCAGTCAGTCTGTCTGTTCTGCTCCCCACTCTGTCTCTGATGAATCCTCTCTCTCACACACACCCAACCACTGGCCTATACCCTAGCTCTTATATTCATAAATAAATAAATCTTTTTTAAAAATGTCTGTTATTGACCTTTTAAAATCTGAATTGTACTTTATTTTTTTTTAAAGATTCATTTATTTATGCATACAAGCGGGAATGTAGGCCAGAGGTGTTGGGGTTGGTGGTGAGAGGATTCACCAGAGAGGGTGGGGAGCAAAACAGGCAGATCGACTGAAATACCTTGCTGAAGGGAGCAGCAGGCAAGACAGGAGAGGTCTGCTGCGCTCCCTGGCCTGGGGATCGAACTCATGCAGCAGTGGCTCTGGATAGCTTCATAGTGCTGAGACTTAACCCATTGTGCCACCAGGAAGGCCCCTGAATTGTATTTTAAATATGAAATTGTAAGAGAAGATTTTGATGGAAAGAGAAATCAAATTTTCACAATTAAATTATAGGTGGTCATGTATACAAAGTAAAATGAAGGTCACAAATGTAAGGAGAACCAGTTACATAGATTAATAGAAACCCTCAGAGAAACCGTGTCTTGAGAATGTAGATGCTAGGAAAATGGATGTATTGTAGTACTGATTCAGTTCTTATATTTTTAGTTGATCAGTGAAATCTCTGACATTAATAATCTCAAGGTAAATAATTAGCATTGGTAAAGATAGTACTGTTAAAACTGTCACTTAAACCTTTGTAATGTGTTTGACTTACTTGAATTAAAGATGGATAGATGCTTACAGATGGCTTTATACTTAAGTTGCAGGGCATGTTTTTGTACTCGTTTTTTTCTCCTGCCAAATCAAGCACTTCATAGACTGTTTATAGCCTCTAATAGGACTTTTCATTCTTTGTGTTTTAAAGATACATTTATTTATGCATACAAGCTGGGGTACAGGCCAGAGGTGTGGGGCGGCGAGAGGGTTCACCAGAGACAGAGTGGGGAGAAGAACAGGCAGGTAGACTGAAATACATAGCTGAGGGGAGCAGCAGGCGCGGCAGCAGAGGTCTGCCGCGGTGCCATGTGGGAATCTCCCCGGCTGGGCGGGCGTTGAACTCGCGTTGCCGCTGCCAACAGCTCCACAGCACAGTGCCACTGCTGTGCCACCAGGGAGGCCCTGACTTCATTCTTGAGTAATTCAGATTTTACTGAATTTTCCTGCATGCAAGGCATCGTGCTTGATGCTGTGAATAGAGTTTTGAATAGGACAGATAAAATGACTGCCTCTATTGTATTAGTTAGGATTCTCATCATCAATGAACACACACACACGACTCATAATTATGGAAGCCTAGAAGTCACAATTTACAGTCTTTAAGCCAGAGACTCAGAAAAATCAGTGGTGCAATTCTACTCCTAAGTGTAAAGGCCTACAAAGCAGGAGCTCTGAATTCCCACCTCTAGCAGAGAATGAATTCTCCCTTCCACCTTTTGTTCTCTTCGGGCCCTCCACTTGGGGAAGATGACCTTTTTTTACATGATATGTCATTTGTTTCCTAATTTCCTGAGACACCTTCCCAGATAGACAGGTTAAGGTTTTATGGTCCATACCTGTGTATCTAACCCAGTCAGATTGACAGAAAATTAACCATCAAACTGATGGTCTGAATAGAGACTGGAAATGAAGTGCATATTTTTGCTGATACTGTCATAGGGATAGAACATATTTAGGCACTTTAATCTGAACTGCATACTTAAGATTCAGCTGGAAGTCACGAGGTCTCATAACAGTATGTAGAACATTTCATTTCAGCCGTTTTATTTCTTTCCTACGGTATTTCCATTTTCATAAAATGATTTCTCAGAGAAAGAAAACCCATAACTCAAATCTCCAAGTACAATATCACACTTCTCTAATTAGTCCCCATGTTACTGTCACTCTTTATCCTACTCTCTCCCATTTCCTTCTGCATACTGATGTCAAGCCTAATCCTAAAGTATTGACTTAATTGTATTATATTCCAGTCACAATCTGTTGATAGTTCTTCAATTACTTGTAGAGTTCAAAGCTCTTTAATACAGTCCTAAACTGTAGCCACTCTGTAGGACTCATGGTCCAAAATGATTTGTTCTTTTCCCTGCCTGGAACATGTTTGTATCTTCGCTATCAAAATACTATTCCTCCAGGGTCTGACTTATAACATCATTTTCACAAGACTTCTTTGCACAAATTTAGTTCCCTTTGATCTTTTTGCATTTGTTTTAGTTAGTTCCAATGGCATATGACTATGTCATCTTATATTTGTGCTTTTTTAATGCATGTCTTAATTTTTTAACTAGATTTATTTTGGATATGCTTTTTCGTTCGGATAGAAGAAAGATGAGCGTAGAGAGAGTGATCATGCCTTCTCTTGGCATCTTCAGACCTTAAGGCTCTTAGACCTTTTTTAGGCTCTTATGTAAGCCATGACTTTCTAAAGTACAAATCGGTCTTCAGCCTTGGCTGTTGAGGTAATACCCAAGACTAAAGGTATTAGAAGCAAACAGGAAACGAGACCCCTGCACACTTTTTCCCCCACTTTCATCCATTAAACTAGTTGATTCTTATGCATGTTTTGAAACTGAGGCAGAATAAGGCTCATATCAAACTGGAGTTCTTTTTATATTCTTAAATATAACTGAATACCTTCTTTGTGCACATCACTTTACCACAGTGTGCTTAGTAGCAACACCTCTCATACTTAGCATAAAAAAAAGTCTAAAGATAAGACCAGTTTGAAGGCACCTACAAAGTGGAGAAATAGGGGCGAGTTTTTCATGTTGGTATGTTTCATATTGTCTGCGAACACTTCAGTTTAGTGCTTGTTCACTACCCAGGTTCTGCAAACTATTAAAAACAAAAAACATTAAACTTTATCCTGACAGGTGCAGGGGTAGGAACCCCAAAATAACAGTACCTGTATTGTCAAGGAGTTAGATTGTGGATACAAATGGTAGTCCGTGACTGAGGGAATTCTGTGAAATGGGAAACCAGCTGAGGATTGGCTATTTTAGTAAAAGATCTCTTTGGTATCTGGGTATTAAGAGGTCAGTGTTAAAAATAAAGAAAAACTTTTAGAATAGACATGGGAAACATGGAAGTAAAGGTAGAAACTTCGTAAAGTAGCATTTGGATCAGCAGAAGACTGTTCCCTGTCTCCTAATCTGGTGTAGTATCTGGATGAGTTAGTACAGGTGGAAAGCACAGATGGAAGGTTGTGAAGTCTTAACTTCAGACAAGTAATCTGTTTTCCTTCAGACCAAAAGCAAGAATGACAGACATACCTGTCACTTAGGTTTAAGGAGTCTTATATGTAGAAAGATCTAGTTATTTTTGAAATACATGATTGAGCCACAGAGAAAAATGCTTTTTTGTATTAGCTGCTTTTTATTTTCTCTACATTAAGAATAGTGGATATGTCTAATGTTCATACACTTAAGTAGGGAGAAAAATGCCTAATGACTTGATTTTTTTTTAAGTATTTTAAAATTAGTTCTCCTGGTTTCTAATTATGAGAATATTCTGTTCTTAAAGACTTAACTTTTCAGGTGATGTCTCAAAATGTGCTTTATGAAAGTATGCAGTTGTTTGAAGATAAGAATTAAGAATTTGTGAGGGCCTTCCTGGTGGCGCAGCGGTTAAGCACTGCGCTGTGGAGCACAGAGGCACGAGTTCGTCACCAGGCCAGGGAGATTACCACATGGTGGGGCAGACCTCTCCTGCCATGCCGCCTGCTCCCCTCAGCAGTGTATTTCAATCTATCTGCCTGTTCTGCTCCTTACTCTGTCTCTGGTGATCCCTCTCACCGCCTCTGGCCTGTACCCCAGCTTGTATGCATAAATAAGTAAATCTTTTTAAAAAAAAAAAAAGAATTTGTGCCATTTGAAGTTCGGGTTTGTACTTGACTTGGATGGATGGGTGTTTGTAATTCGTTAGTGATCTTTCAGTGCATAGCTGTTGGAGAAATGAGGTGTGGTCTTGAGAGCTGGGTTATTGCTTCCTTTTTTGTCTACTTTCTGTTGCCTTACCTCTTTGTTCATGTAGGGTGTTACTTTTTCTTAAACCTGGGTAAGTAAGATTTATATTAAAAATCTGCTATAATTATTAGTGTTTGACATTTGTATCAGCAAGAATTGATTTGAAGTTCCTGACAGCTCCCTAGCACAGATTTACCGCTGAAGTTTAGTAAGGGAAAGGGGGGGGGGGCGGGTTACAAAATAAACAGGAAAAAGTAAAATATAACTTTATTCATCATCTACCTTCTAGTAGTATTTATGTTTTATCCACCACTCCCTTCAGTAAAAATAAAAAAAAGAGGCCACTGCCACTGTGAGCTTTCAAGTAAATACTTGAATGAATATGAATGGTGTCTTTAGTCCCCTATGGAAAATAAAGAATGGAAGAGAAAAAAAAATAGCAGCTTTGTACACAGTTTGATAATGCAGACAAACCAGCTCTGCCTCTGCCATACTGACATATTGACACATCTTTTGCTTTTCTTTAGGCTAATGGGAAAGATCTCTAGTAGGTAGCACACGTCCCCCAGCAGGTACCTTTTTCTGTAAAGAAGATGTGAAAATGGGTGCCTTTTTGTGAGTTTGATGTTAGTTACCCACAATGTGAAGTGGTTCACAAGAACAGTTGAGGTAAAAATTTGGAAGGAACTTGAACTTTTTAAGTCCAATTCTCTTAAGTCTTTTACTCTGAACGAAAGACTCTAGGAGCATATTCATTCCGTCTGATAAGGGACCTATGTGAATAGGTCTGAATTTAAAGGTAACTGTGCTTGGAGACTTGTTTCCCTTTTTGGTATCATGCCTGAAATTCCTGCAGTTTTGATAGGTGATGCCATCGGGGGGTCATGATAATGGTTGACGAGGACCATTAGTGAGATTGCTTTCTTAGGGACACCAGACCAGCACACTTGTACAGTTAACTTTCTGTTTTCTAGGAACACATAATTTTTTAAATATTAAATACCATGTTTTTATTTTTAGCTTGGTTTTCTTTTTAAGTTATTGGCATAGCAACAGAACATCACATTAGAACAAACTTTTAAAAAAGAAATAGCACTAAAAGCACCAGTTATCTGTCTTTCTACTAGTTTAAAAACAAAAACTTTCCAAATTGGTATAAATTTTTATTGGTGTTGCAATGAAATTATTACAGTCTACCGTCACATAACTTGCCTTTTGTTTTGGTTTTTAGACATTTTAAACATTGATCCATTTTATTTCCAAGAAGAATATGTAACCTAGATATATTTGAAATAAAAATGGTATTATTTATTTTTAGGAAAGTACTCTTATCAGAATCATAGGCATATGGAAACTTGGAATCATTTATTGCACTGATTCCCAGTCGTAGTAGATTTTCCTTGAGTTATGAGAACAAATTATGTATTTATTCACAGTAATTTAGCATAGTAAGATTAAGACATGATTCTTCTTTGGTATTACTATTCTTTTGTAATCTGAAACTAGGCAAAAATATGATTCCTTTTTAGAAAAAAGGACATAATAAATATTGATTAAATAAATACAACTTAGCGTAAAGTTGGACAGTAGTTAAAATAGAGTGATCTTTGCTTTCTGCAACATTCTGGAATGACTGATACAGTTGCCTTTCTTAAATTAGGTAGTGAGATTAAGGAACTTGCCCAAAGTCACAAGAATCAGTGACAGAATGGGATAAAAGTTAGCTGCTCTGGTCAGAGGAGTGCTAGGCTGCTATACCCATCTTCAGAGGGACCGTGGGGACACTTAGCCGGGGTGGAGGTGGGGTCTTCATCTTTATTTTGTATCGGGCAATATAATTAGTCAATGGGTTGATTATTTGAATAGAGGAATACTTAGAAACCAAAAAGAGAAAATTACCTTTTTTGTGGGGTTTAAGAATTTTTTTAAGTAGTAATAGTAATTGATACGTGCTTTTCATAATGTCCCCCCCTCTCTCCCCTTCTGTTTTGTTAGGTGGTATGGTCAGGAAAAAGACTACAATGTGCTAGTCATGGATCTTCTTGGACCCAGCCTCGAAGACCTCTTCAATTTCTGTTCAAGAAGGTTCACAATGAAAACTGTACTTATGTTAGCTGACCAGGTATGTGAAATTTTTATGAAAATACCTTATTATTTAAACATAATTTGGATGTCTGTAAACCAGTACTGTAATCCTGTATATCACTGTTTAATCTTATGAGCACCAGAAACAAAAAAAAAGATTTAATGGTATGTTCCATTTATGTTTACTACTCTAACATTATTTGTAAATGTTTGTCTTTGGGTATTGGGCAAACCCAGAGTATATTGGTTTATTTCTCACTTGTAAACTAGTAGTTTTAAAGCTGCTCCATCAGATGGAAATATATTTGTTTTAACATTGAATATAACAGGTTTCCTTATTAAGATTTTTGCTTGAAGAATGGGTTCAGTATGATTTAGAGATTTAAAAAAATATGTAGTGAATCTTTGGTTAGTTGAGCTATGTGTTATGTGGGACCCTTGTAAAAGCTATCTTTTGGGGGAATACGGAGCTGTAATAATTGAAGGAATTCTGACCAAGTATGTATTTCTTGAAGTAATGGATTCTCAATTTGTGGTAGTACTTAAAACCTGGAAACTTCTGAAGATGTGAATTAGATGTATGCATTGGCGAGAGGTTAGATCAAATTATCTTAAACTAGAACTTAAGGTTTTTTGATTTTAAGAAAATAGCAAAGCTAGTTATAAGAAAATTAAGATGGGGGAAATGGAGTCAGGAACAAGTCCTTGAGGAAACATGTAATAAACGATAATAGGTAAAAACTGGTAATTTTTAATTTGGGCAAGACATCTTTAAGCTCAGGGAAATACAGGGGCTACTTCATTGTGTTTTTAAAAATGCTGTTGGAAGAGAATGATGTTTCTTGAACATAGATTGCATGTCATAATAAAGTAAAATGAGGTGATTAACAGATCTGGTGGTTAGTACCTATTGCTTAACTTAAAAAACTAAATGACTGAAACGAGGTAAAATTCTGGAGACTCATGACATATGGGCAGTCATACAATGAATGACATTTAACTAGCACTTGGAAATGCAAAGAATAACTGGTGTCTTCCCTTTAGAAGCATAGAGTTTAGTAGAGCGAGACGGGGAAACATAATGTTTAGGGTTCTGTGATAGAAGTTTATGTTGGGTATACTAATAACATAAGAAAGAGTATAGATCAGGGAAGGGTGCTGCTGAAAGCACTTGTCTAAGGAGACAAACCAGCTAAGTCTTGCTCTGTAGATGATAGGCAACACTTGAAGTAGTTTCTGGAGTTTGTGCCATTAGTCATCCTTTGCCCAGCCTTTCCCCAGTTAGTTATTAGTCCCAGTTGAATGATAGGTATTACTTGGCTAGGACAAATGCGTGTATGAAGTGAGCTAGTACAAGTTACTGCTGTACCTAAAGATGTATTTGAACATTGTGTATATATCTTCATCATCATTAAATGTATAAGTTGTTTAAGCCAGAAATTACAAGTTTAGTTTCAAAAGATGGTTGTCAAGGTAAAGGAGTAAGATTTAGCATCTTTATATCCATGGGAATGAAAGTTCTGGGGGAGATGGGGACAAATAAAAAATAGAATCCTGACTTAAATTATTAGAAAAGCAAGACCATACAGGTAGAAAGATACATTAGCAATCTCAAAACATGTAAAAATGCAAATTCTAAATATTTCACAGAATGCTAGGCATATTTGGTAATTAGAAACTTACAGAAGAGATGCCATAGTCAGATCAAAAAAGACAAAAAATTTTAAATCTCTTTACATGACAGATAAAAGATTGTTGTAGTCAAAGAATTCTTTACCATTGAAAAGGACAAGCCAAAAGGATAATGGACAGAATATAGATCAACAGTTCATAAAACAGTAAATCCAAACGGTTGGTAAAAATGAGCAGATTTCCAAATTAAGTGTTAACAAAAGTCAAGGGAGATCAATTCCTGTCAACGTGGCAAAAATTTAGAAAGACCCAGAGTAACTTTGCTAGTGGAGAAAAAATACCATCAAGGGCTACTACTGGAAAAATTGTTAGAGCACTATTTTGAAAGACAGAGGCAGTTTGACAAGATACCTGTCAAAATGAAAAATACATATGCCCTTCAATCTAGCAGTTCCTCCTTAATTGTAATAAAAGCACCAGTAGGTAAAGTTATATATCTAAGTATATTAATACATTATTATTGTTCATAGTGGGAAAATATTGGAAACAATATGTGGCTGAGAAGTGATTTGGGAAAACATACCTATATATAGAATATTTGTAACCATTAAAAAGAACACTAAGACCTGCACCATTTGACTTGACATAATTTCCAAGAAGTTCATTTAAAAAAACTTGTTAGAATGACAGTTATTATTCAGTTTTCAAACATGTTACACAGTGTGGAGAAAAAACTGGGAGATTTCAAAAAGTATGCAAGAAAGGAAATCCATTGCGTTTGTGTTCCCATTTATATAAATGTATATGCTTATGTTGTATGCTACCAATTTCCAGGAATATTTGGGATATGTGTTTAATTAAAAACAAGCAAGAATAAAGTGAATAAAATGTTTCTATCGCAATGTAATTACATCTGATAGCTATTAAAGCTGTCAGTTCGTCTGTACCCACTACTCCCAAATATCTGTGTTTCTGAGTTTTTATGTTTATAAGAGCAGAGTAATATACTTGTTTCAATGCAGGTCACCTTGCAGCATAGGATTCGGAATGGAAAGTGATGATTTAGCTTTTACTTTGCAGACTTCATTATAATGACTAAAACAGTTCTAAAACTATTACTTTTATGGTTTGTATCTTATAATTTAATACTAATTAATACAAACACCAGTTCTTCCCATCAGGTTAGATGCTGTCATCACCAATGGGAGAATAAGTCAAAGGACAGTGTAGTTTTACGCTGTTTTATGCTTAGATATTTTATCAGAGACAAATGGAAAATGGCCTTTTTGTTTAATTTTGTCACACTGTTGTTGTTACTCTAAAGTTGTTAAAATATACCTGTGATTTTGAGACAATAATTGAAATATTAAAACAATGTGTTGTTTTTATCACTTAACTCGGCTATCTCTCCTCCCCCCTTTTTTTCCAGATGATCAGTAGAATTGAATATGTGCATACAAAGAATTTTATACACAGAGACATTAAACCAGATAACTTCCTAATGGGTATTGGGCGTCACTGTAATAAGGTTAGTCAAATGTTCTTTGCATGAAAGAACAGAGTAAAGTATCTCCAAGAATTGCTTTGGTGAATTTTCAGTCTTTAAAAAGTCATAGTAAATTGAATTTGCTGTTGATAATTGCTTTAAAAGATTGTGCTAGAAGGATAATCACTTAACTCTATTAACTTAGTGACTTGAAATAAATTCTCTCCAACTTACCCAACAAAGGTTATTTGTACAGAAGTATAAAATTTCCAAGGGCTCTAAAATGAAATGCAATCATCTACGTTATTTAACTATATTCAGTCGTTTGTTATTTTTCATTCATTTGAATAGTGAAAAGCCCCATATACTTTTCTTCCTGAATGCTAAAAACCATATTTTAACCTTTGTCTCTGAAGTGTGGGTTTTTGTAATATATGTGCTTGTGCCAGTGTGGGAACCACTGACCCATCTGTCACCATGGCGTTAACATTGCTGACTGAGCACGGTTGATAATGAGAATTCTTCAGTCCTTGGATCTGTGTACTCAAAAGGATAACTTTTAGACCTGATGCAAAAGTCGTTGAGTTTCTTACTTGGGTGCTAAGTTGGGTGGGTTCTCCCACCTCTACTTCCCCCTTTGAAGAAAAATACAGGTGGTACATTCATACAACAAAATTGGTGTTCATTGGGGTCTCAGAGTGGTTGAACTTACGGGATGATTGGGTTTAGCTAGTGACGCATGATTGTAGTTAGAAACTAATTGTGTTAATTTTTCCTGCAATGATTAGTTTAATGAGTGAATTGCTTTATTTATCAATTCAATGTCGAGCTCGGGCAGACAGGCAGCATTGGCAATGCACTAAGCATATTATGATCTGATGATCTGATAGAAATTCTCAACTTCAGGACAACTTGGGGCTTTTTGTTTTTTATGGTTTTTTTTTTTTCTGTTTTGTTTTGTTTTTGGAAGGAAGATACTTCCCATTTGTTTTAGTAAACCATTAGGGATTGTTTGGTGTCTTTAGGTCTAGCTCTAAATGTTTACCTTTGTTTGCCTGTGTGAATGCCAACTCAGAGCCATTACCATTAGAACTGGTGTTACTTGTTAATGCATTAGACATTAATAATGTTGGTCTAATCAGGTTTTAGGAAATTAAGGATTTTTTTTGTTGTTGAAGTTGAATTTTAATGAAAGGTGTTCAAATCTGCATGTAACTTATCTCGACATCCCCTAGTTGCATCTTTTTTCTTTTTTTTTTCTTTTTTTAATGTAGTGTCTCTTTAAAGTAACCAGGTTCTTAATTCTTGGAAAAGCCTGGTAACTTCATTGAAAAAAAAAAAAAATCACTGTTTTTAACTTTGGGGGCACTTCTGTCTATTTAATTCAAATCTTTTGGCCATTTCCCAACCTTCTCCTTCCCATTTTCTTTTCCCTGAAGATCCATCATCCTCATGTGATCTGTGATCTGCATAATTGACATTGCAGTACATGATTTTTGCCTTAAAATTCAATGATGGCCTAGAAAATATGTCTTTGCCTTTCCCCCCCCTTAAAAAAATACCTTGTAGTTGTGTTAGGAAACCCAAATTGCCCAGGGATGAAAACCTGGATCTTGTGTCCTGTAGAGAGGCTAAAAAGAATACTGTGGAGCTGCTTGCTTTTGTGCAGATTCAGAAACCAGGGTGCACAGTTTTACTAAACTAACATTCAAATTCTAAATGTTGTTCTTGAGCATTTTAGATTAGTGTTTTGTTTATGTAGTCGGTTTTTAGTGTTTTTCTGTATTGTAATTTGACAAATGCCAGTTGTATGAGACTGGATTCTTTGGTCAGCTGGTTCCAGCAGTTTTCTGTTCATGGGGGGAAAAGTTGCGGGGGTGGGGGGTGTTTGAAGTTGATTTTTTAAAGAAAAATTTCTTACTTGGAAAATTGTTCTGAATTTGATATTTAGGAGTGGCCACTCCAATCCTAGTGAATTTGCTCATCTCTTCCAGTAATCAGCCCTGCATGCTTATGAAAATAAATTTTAAGGTGACTAAATGCCTTCTACCTCTTCCTTACTGAAGATTTTTTTCCCCTGTACAATATTTTTTGGGGGAAGGGCAGATTGTGGTACCAAAGACAACAGATCTAAATTCCCCATTTTTTATTAAAAAATTAAAAAGCCAAATGTCACCATTGCTATATCCCTGTTTCAGGCAGTGACACGATATAGTGGCATTTAAAAACCTGAGTATTTTTCAGAATTCAAATGTTCTTGAGTATATGATTCTTATTTGGAAAACTGAGAAGCTACAGTGCTTGGTGGAAGAAGGATGGCATTTGGCTACCCTGTTCTTTCTCTAATGCCTCGGTGTTGCCTGTCTGCGCCGGCCATTGTTGCAATGTAAGCAATACTGTTTGATGCACTGCCACCCTCTATTGTCTGTTTAGTGTTTAGAATCTCCAGTGGGGAAGAGGAAAAGAAGCATGACTGTTAGTACTTCTCAGGACCCATCTTTCTCAGGATTAAACCAGGTCTGAAACTGTCTCCTATTCCAAACTCAATCCCAAATTCATGTGCTTTTCTTTTTTATTGTTTTACTTTGATTATTTTTATTTTGTTTTAATTCTGGAGAATGTAGATCTTGTTCAAGCACCTCTTATGTTGGCATTATTCAGACATACTTGGCAAACATATAATATTACTGAGATGTTTCTTTGTGGCTTTGCTCAAAGCTTGTAAAGTTTAGAGAAAACTTAAATGACAACAGGATTGTATTTAGCTCTCCAACACCCACATGAGGGAGGATTTTCTTGGTCTAGTATTGAAAGTCTATCTATTGGTAAACTTGATAGATTATTTAGTTTTTAAAAATGTATTTGGAGTTGCAGAACTTACTACACAATATATATCTAAGTTCAGTTGCATCAGTGCTGTGTAATGCCTTACCTCTAATCCCCTTCCCTAATGAAGTTCAGGTGAGTGTAGATTAGTTTTCATATCTAGTGTTTCTAGAATTGATTTACCTCATTCTCAAAATCTCTCATCCTCAACCAAATGGCATAAAATGCTTTAAAAGAGCATTATATGCTCCGGAATTAGAAGACATTGCATCCTCAAGATATCAGTGTAACGTCATTGCAGCACTTATCAAAACAATTACCATTTATAATACATGATATAATATAAATGAATGCCTAACCTGATGATTTAGTGTTTGGCAGGCTAAACCCCGCAATACGTTTCTAAAATGTTTGTTAAATATTAAGCAGTCTTTCACTTTTGTAGAAGTTAGATAGCTTTCTTTCTGTATGTTTATGAATCTTCAGACAAACAAGAGAAAATAAAAACTTATTTTAATTTTAAAAGACTTAATTTGAACAAATGAATCTTTATTGTTCAATTCATTATATCTTGAGAAGGAAGTATTGGCATAAGTAATTTTAAGTAGTTGTATTTGACTTAAGCATACTTATTTGTAGTTAGTCACCACATATATCATCTTGGTAATCATTTAATACTTTTCCTATTACCCAGCTTTGTTTCAGGGTCCTCCTTCCATTAAAAAGGTTTCAGAAATTCAAATATATTTTTATTCACAGTGAAATATGAACTGTGGTGACTAGATCTTGTTTGAGGAGAGAGGTAGGATGGTGGGTAATAGGGAGATTATAAAGCAACTCTGATGTCCATTTTTTCTTATCCATTCATTGACACATTTTACTTACAGATTATACATAATCATGTGATGATTTTCATTAAGTTGTATTGAATTGTTTTTATTCCCTACATAACATTTATCAGGGTTGTGAGGAAATGTGACCTTGTGAATTTTTATGGACGGGCAGAGGAATGTGATCACTAGTCAGGAGAAAATTTGCCACAAGTACTAAGAGCTAACATTTACAATAATTTTTCTGTGCTTCCGAATGGTGTTATTGCAGTATATCAAACATTAACTTGGGCCTCCCTAGTGGCCTAGGGATTAAGTCTCAGCACTATCACCAGTAGGGCCTGAGTTTGATCCTCAGCCAGCGAACTGACCCACATATTAGACTTCATCTGTCTTGCCGCTGCTCCCCTTAGCAGTGTGTTTCAGTAGATCCACCTGTTCTGCTCCCCACTCTGTCTCTGTTGAACACAAACGCACATTTCTCCCCTACTCCCACCTCTGGCCTGCAACCCAGTTCTTCTACATTAAAAAACAAAACATTAACTAATTTCCACGTGCCTTTGAAAAATAGACTGCATTTTTTAAAACAAGCACAAGTTTTACTTAGAATGTATAATTGTAATCTCCAGAAAAGCAACTTGGCCCACCAAAGAGATTAGACTTCTTTGCATATGCAGGCTTACAAAAAATATATTCTCATGACTTTATGAACATTGACTTGGTTCTACCTTTATATGTTTGCTGGTGTTCACTTGTATCTCTGGTGCCACATAGTTTCATGTAAGCACTTTCATTATATGTTTATATTCATTTTTAAATTCTTTAAAGCATAGAGAGCTGCTAGAGAAGCTTGGTATAAGTACCAGAAGATAGCAAACTGACAGACATTTGAAATTTTTGTTGCAGGTAGTTTTCCTTTCAGTTCTTTGCTCTTAAAATAGGAAACCTTTGTTTTAGCAGTGACATGGTTTATTTTCAACTTCTACAAGAAGAGAAAGTTAAAATTGCTTAGCAGTTTTTGTTTTGCGATTTAGGAAGATAGTGTTTGTATATTTTTCCTTTGTGACTTAGTTTTTGTCCTTTAGAGTTGTGAAAGAACTCACTACTAGTGAGTCTTTTAGTTGTGAGAAACTCTAGTTTTCGAGTTGGAAATTGGAGGTATTAAATGTAGATTTAGACAGTAATGAAGCTGTGGGATCTTTTCATGACAGAATTGTTGGCCTTTCTTCTCCTTTTTTCTGTTTGAACTGCTGAAGGAAGCAACCCCAGAAAATACCACTTAGAGATTCTGTGTTAATTATTTTACATTCAAATCCACATAAGCTTGTAGGGCTATTTTTAAAAACATGCTATGTAGCTGGATGTCATTTTGTGTTTGTTTTTCCTTTGTTTTCTTTCATTATGAATCTGTAGACCTTAAGTTACAATTTTTATTTTGCTTAACAGAAGTGTATTTTGCTCATTTTAATCTTTGTGTACTGAGCTAATTTTTATATCCAGAGAAAATTAAGCTATGGACTTTATTTCTCTTAGTGTTTTATAACTAACTCCCTCATAGTCCTATAATAATTTGATTGCTTAGAAATGAGTTTAATCTGCTAGAGAGCTTTCATCATCCAGTTAACATTTTTCTAAGAATTTTATCTTCATTTTTTTATGGTAAGCCAAATGAAAATAAGTGTCTCATTGTTACCATAGTTACAGAAGCTCAAACTTCAGTGCCTTTCCCATTCATGGCATAACTAAGATTAGGTTATAAGTATATCTTATATATTTGACCGAAATAAGTGATTTTCATCCTTCTAAAGAGTCCCTTAATTAGATCTATTTCACATAAGTCAGCCCCCCCCCTTTTTTTTTAACAAAAACCCTGACAGAGTATTAGGTGGTCAAGTTTCCCAGCATTGAAGGGACTCAGTGTCAGCCCCAAGGAAAGAGAAGAACAGTAGTCTAGGTACATAGCGTATGGGCACATGGACCTACTTGACTTGATCATCTTTGTAGATAACATGTCATAAGTGATTTTATGACAAAAGGTAAACATTTTAAGTAAATATTTTTATTTGTAAATATTTTTATTTTACTTTAGAAAATAGGCAATTATTACTATTTTAGGTGTTTTTTTATTAAAAATAATTTTTTCCCTTTTTAAAGGTTTTAACTTGGAGAGTAAGCCTGAATTGCTTTTTAAAAATTAGCTACACTGTCTGATTCCCTGTGTACCATATAAATGAGATAGCACTAAACATCAATTTGTTCTAAAATACTACTTCGTATTTTAAGGTAGCTCATGTGAACTACAACCACTTTGATTTAAATACTAAATGCTTATTAGAATATTTTAAATCAGCGCGTTATATTTTCCAGAAATTTGACATGATTAAAATGTCACTGTGAAGTAGTAAAACATAATTCTTAGTAAAAATACTCATTTTTCAGTATGAAACGTTCAAGAATTCTTATTTTAGATAATGAGCATTCAGATGGCATACTGAAGAGTGGCCTTTGTAGAATGGGAGAATTCCAGATAGCTTATGTCTTAGTCTTTGAAACCTCATGCTGTTTACCAATAGTAAGAGGATGTGAGGTTCTGTTTTGGCACATAGCACACTTGTCAACTGCTATCAAGCATGACAGGCTCCTTGGGTATACAGTGAATGACCTAGGCCTGTGAAATTGTTCTGCTGATACATGTTCGACAACTTGACTTTACTATGATTTTTAAAATTGATTTATTGATGAGGACTAGTTAAAGTTTATTGGTGTGTTAGATTTATTCCTTATCTGTTCAGTTTATGGCACTTTATTTTTATATATTTGATCAGATTTTGTAGAATAGATGCCATTTAATTAATAAGAAGCAATTTAATAAAACAAGATTGGAAACCTAATGTCTCTTTATTTTCTTTTCAAGTTATTCCTTATTGACTTTGGTTTGGCCAAAAAGTACAGAGACAACAGGACAAGGCAACACATACCATACAGAGAAGATAAAAACCTCACTGGCACTGCCCGGTATGCTAGCATCAATGCTCATCTTGGTATTGAACAGAGGTGAGTTTGAAAATTGAATGTTTATCAAATACATTGGAAAACCATTAGTGGGTCTTTAAAAAATATTCCAGTGTTTTATAATATCTAAACATATCTCCTGGCTGAGGATTTGAAGGATGCTTATTAATCCTTTTACCTGTTGCTTTAGCCAGCTCAGAGAAGCCAATTAAATGAAGCTTATTTGTTTGTGTTGAAGGATGTCTCTAGGGGAGAAAAGAAAATTGCATGATGGAAAGTTGGAAGCACAAATGCAATTTTATCTTGATGTTTGTTTTTGCAGCCAAAGACAGTACTTACTTCTTAATGCAGATTTGGGGTTTGTTATATTTTAATGGTGTGAGTTGAGTTTTAAGAGAAAAAATGTATTGGTTGTTTTTACAAGGAAAATATTTGAGTCCTAGTAAACCAAAGACCAGTTTAGCTCTTCCACTTCTGGGATCTGGTTTGAGGTAAATTGGTCATCTCTGCTTGCTTTCTTTTTGTATCTTGGGTTCTAGTAAAGTTCATGTTCCCTTCATCTTTGTCAATCATTCTTGTCCTTTAAACAAGCATAGAAATAACAAATGCTTCCAAATTGGGGAACCCTGGGAGAAAATTTTGAAGCTTAGGAATACCTATGAATATTTGAAGACCTGGCTTAAATTTAATTTCACATTTCCAGCAGGCCAGAGTATCACCGATTCTTAAATATGTGTATCTATCTGAACATAAACGTATGTGTCTGTATATATTTAAATGTTTGGTTCTTTTTAAAATGTGAATTTATTCTAGTATCCCTAAAGTTATTTTATGAGCTTCTGCAGAAGTTAAGTGTCCTGCTGAATTGTAGGACTGTGTTGGTTTTCATTTTGAATTTTTTGAGAAAATTTCGCTTAGAAGTAATCTAGATGAACTTCTTTTATTAACTAAATAACCTTCTTGTACAGGATACCAAATAGCTCTCTCCTCACCTGGGAAAATTTCATCTTATGTACTTGGCTTTGTTTCACATGTCTTCCATGATAACTGTAGCTCATAAATTCACATTCTCTTTTCCAGTCGCCGAGATGACATGGAATCATTAGGATATGTTTTGATGTATTTTAATAGAACCAGCCTGCCATGGCAAGGACTAAAGGTAAACCAAACTCATACTACCTACCAGTGTTTGGTTATAAGAAGAAAAATGTGTATTGGAGATGACCATTGGGTCCTTTTAAAACAGAGTTTCCTGAGAATAAAGTAACTTTGTTTTGCCTTTTATTGGGAAAATCAGGTCACTTCAGTAAAAATTAATAGAATTCCACGGTCATACCTGAAGAACAGTTTTCTTTCTTCCTTTTTTTTTTTAAAAAAAAAAAAAGATTGATTTATTCATGCATACAAGAACTGGGGTGTAGGCCAGAGGTATGGGGTGGTGAGAGGATTCACCAGAGACAGAGTGGAGAGCAGAACAGGCAGGTCTACTGAAATACACTGCTAAGGGGAGCAGCAGGCAAGACAGGAGAGGTGTGCTGCGCCATGTGGGTTATCTGCTTGGCTGGGGATCTAACTTAGGCCAGAGCCATGATAGCACTAAGACTTAACCCCTCGGCCACCAGTGAGGCTCCCCGGTATGGGTAGCTTTAACCCCTATGAATATATTTACTTTGAAAAAAGGTTTTGACTTATGCCATTTATTAGTCTCTTACGAGGAACACATTTTATGGTATTCTGTTTACACATTTGTCCTTGTGTTAAATGTGTTATGAAAGCATGCTTTAAATTTGACCTACTTTAACTTAAATCATGCACCTTAATGTTCCTCACCTTTTACTAATAAGTAAAAATGATTTTGAAGTAGAAACTCAAACGTTAACAATTCAGTTAAAGAAATATACACTGATTTTTTTATTCTAAGTTAAGATTTCTCTTGAATCTCAATTTATAGCTGTGTGTTTATCAGGTTCTTATTGGTAGTATTGAGTATGTCTGTGTGATTTCTTATTTTCCAAGGCTGCAACAAAGAAACAAAAATACGAAAAGATTAGTGAAAAGAAGATGTCCACTCCTGTTGAAGTTTTATGTAAGGTAAGTGATGAGTATTTTTTTAGAAATGTTTAAATCAGGAAGACGAACATTTTATTTGCCAGCCCTGGTATTTAAATATCCTCGTAGGTATGACTAGCTATTTACCATCTTAAATTTATTTTTTGTTGATTCTGAGTATCTCTAGAATTGACTTGAACTTATGAATGGATTTCAGTAAGTGTTTTGTCTGACATCTTCTGTTTGGGCTCTGTAATCTGTTAAAATTTGGAGGAAATAATAAGCGAACAGGTAAATTTTTCTAAATAGACCCTTACAAAGTATGAGGAGAATTATGAAATTTTACTCTTAACAATAAACTGATTATCAGAAAAGGAAGGATATCAGTAATTGGTATATTAAGGAGCAGAGAAACAAAGGCAGGAAGATCAGAACAATCTACAGTTGGAAAATGTCCAGCAATAGAGAAATGTAGGTAGCAGCTTGAATATACTCATTTCTCTGAAATCTCAAACTTCAGAACTAGAAAGTAGTTTTGAATGGAGAGCTGTTCATGTCTTGATGGGGAATCATTGTCTTTTCCATAGAAGAACTTTGCAACACTGGGGTTCCTGAAATAATTAGAAAACAGCAAACAGTTAAATAGTTGGGTGACAAAACAATGAAATTTGGATGAGTTGCAACTGCTTTTTGTGGGAAAGGTAAAGGTGTTTTACTGTGAAAGAGTAGAGGGTTGGTGATGGGGTAAAAGGGATCAAGAGTACAAACTTCCAGTCACAAACCAAATAACTGGGGGCAGGGGCTGTGTACAGCATGGGGGCTACAGTCTCTCACAGGGTGTTACAAATTTGAAAGTTGCTAAGAAAAGATGATAAATAGTAATCATTGTTTCACGGTGTCATTATGTTGTACATGAGATTAAGGTAATGTTATATGTCAGTTATACTTACTCTGAAAAAATTTATTATGAAATACATTTTAGATTATGAAAACGTTCATATGTTACCATCTAGCCAAATAACTTTAAAAAAATCTGTATACTGCAGGAGGGATAGAACATTATATTTTTTGTAGCTACCTTTTTCATACATGAGAAAGATTCATTTGGCTTACTAAAAAGAACATCACCCATTTTCCAGGGAGATAAAAGGACAATTTAGTACATTCTCTGCTTGTGAACTGCTTTTAATCTTGAAATTGTAAACTATTTCTATCTGGATTAGCCACATATAATTGATTCAGAGTTGAGTGAACACAGAAGTATTAGATAATAGTATAAAATAGTGAGGTTTTCTTTCATAGTTTCATGGTCCAATGGTATCTCTTACTTCCTTTCTGTGTTGCCTCTGATACTGTTTTTTTTTTTGTTGTTGTTGTTTTTAAAGAAAAATGTACAGTAAATTAGTTTCCAGTGCCCACCCCCAAAATGAAATCGCATGAATGTACTTGGTAAAAATTAAATCTGTTTACCTAAGTGTAGTCATAAAAATAAAGGTTGAAAGCATAGCCATCCTATCCTGCTCTGACTCCTGGGCATCAGAATTTTTCAAAATCTTAAAGGGCGTGGGAAGGGACTGCCTCTTTTAATTTAATCTTCCTTCACATATACTCAAGGAAAAGGGGATGTGGGATTTCTTGTTGCTTTATTATTTTGCATTCTACATAGCTGGAAGTAAAATCCTTTTAGTGACTAATATCTATAGCTTTAAAAAGATTGATGTGCCTCTTTGAGTTCTTTCTTCAGAAACTGAACATGAAAAAAGAAATGTAGCCACAGTACCTTTAGTGTTAATGTTTTTAATAGAGAAAAATTGGAATTCCCTAAATGTCCAGGTTAATTATGATGTATTCACTAGATCACATATTATGCATCCATTTAGAAGTTTATGAAGAGGTCCAAAATAACACTTGAAGATGCTTGCGATATACTGTTAATGGTCAAAAACAGAATACATTACGTTTGTAATACGGCGATAGTTACCGGGATAAAAAAGCAGTATCTGTATAGGAAAAAGCATTAGAATGCATCTGTATCGCAACAGTGGTGGTTTTGTGTGATTGCACACTTGGTGGTTTTACCTTTTTGTATACATCGGTATATACTGCTGTCCCAAAAAAAATGGGAATTCACTTCTGAGGGGTGAGAAAGTGCACATATCATTATCTTGTTCTGGAAAAGAACAAATACGGACCATCCTTCTCTCATTCATTGTTGCCATCACATTACTATATGATGATAAAATAACAAATTAGTGGGATGTCTTAATTTATTTAAGAGTAAAATGTTCTAAGAAAAGGATACACATTTCCTCTCCCAGTATAAAAAGGTACTGTATATAAGAATGCTGAATATATAATAAGGGCAGGATGGTGAAATTTTGTTAAGTTTATGAGGAGGAGACCAACTCATAGTTATTTTAGTTTTTAGATCTTCTAGCAAAGTGGTGTAAAATACCCTCCTCAAATACGGTTTTTCATGTAATTTAAATATATTTCTGTTCCTATATTAAAATGAGTTTGTTTTGTTTTGACTCTTGAACTTCTAGGGGTTTCCTGCAGAATTTGCCATGTACTTAAACTATTGTCGTGGACTGCGCTTTGAGGAAGCCCCAGATTACATGTATCTGAGGCAGCTATTCCGCATTCTTTTCAGGTTAGTTTTTAAGACTGTAAACTTCAGTGACTGTAGTTAGTTAAATCCGCCCAACATACCTACTTTGACAAGTAGGAAATTTAAGTGGATTTAACCATTATGAACAGAATTTCAAGAAACTGAGTTTGTTGGCATTTTCCCATTTGTAATGCAGATGTGCTTGATGTTGTTTTGAGATGGCAAAACAGCTGAGTAAAACTCAGTAGACTCTTAATTTTTCTACAAGAATTAACAATTCACATTAGAAACACAAGTGACTTCCTGTGGGCCTTGGAACACTTCAGTTTTGGTACAGAGTCCTATTCAAACCCAGAATGGAAAGCAATTAAAAATATCAGACAGGCCTCCCCGGTGGCACAGCGGTTAAGCACTGCGCTGTGGAGCTGTCGGCGGCGGCGACGCGAGTTCGATGCCCAGCTGGGGAGAAGCCCACATGGCACAGCAGACCTCTCCTGCCTTGCCCACTGCTCCCCTCAGCAGTGTATTTCTGATCTGCCTGTTCTGCTACTCGCTCTGTCACTGGTGAACCCTCTCGCCGCCCCACGCCTCTGGCCTGTACCCCAGCTTGTATGTATAAATAAAAAATAAATCTTTAAAAAAAAAAATATCAGACAGTCATGGAATCGATCATAGTGTGGAGGCAGGCCCAACTCTAGAGTTCCCTAGGAACAACCCATAATTGGTCTTGAACAAAGAGGGAAAATAGAGTACAATGCTTCAAATCTTAGTTGGAAGAGAGTAAGATTTTGGAGGTAATCCTTTAACCCCAGAAAAATCTTCCTAAGGCACTGGCTTAGAATTGTCCCTCACATAGTCCTATGCCTGCTCTTTTTTTTCTTAAGGTTTGTTTATTTATGCAGACAAGCTGGGCTGCAGGCCAGAGGCACGGGGCGGTGAGAGGGTTCACCAGAGACAGAGTGGGGAACAGAACTGGCAGATGGACGGAAATACACTGCTGAGGGGAGCAGGGCGAGGCAGACGAGGTCTGCCACGCCATGTGGGAATCTCCCTGGCCAGGTGTCGAACTCGCATCGCCACTACCAACAGCCCCACAGCGCAGCACTTAACAACGCTGCACCACCACGGAGGCCCCCTATACCTACTCTTGATTTAGTTTCAGGAGGCACCTTCTAGTATGGATAACTATTGACGACTTGACTCAGTTTTGGTTGCTCAGGCTCCCTTTCATTTCCATTCCCATGCTCCTTTCAAGAAATGTAAAGGCGGCTGCTTTTTGAGAAGGGAGAGGATTTTTTTTTTTTTTAAGATTTATTTATTTATTTATGCATACAAGCTGGGGTACAGGCCAGAGGCGTGGGGCGGCGAGAAGGTTCACCAGAGACGGAGCGGGGAGCAGAACAGGCAGATAGACTGAAGTACACTGCTGAGAAGAGCAGCGGGCGAGGCAGAAGATGTCTGCCGCGCCATGTGGGAATCTCCCTGGCCAGGTGTCGAACTCGCGTCACTGCTGCCGCCAGCTCCACAGCGCAGCGCTTAACCACTGCGCCACCAGGGAGGCCCGGGAGAGGATTATTTTTATGCAATATATATAGCAGGCTGTTTTCCTCCATCTTGACATGTAACAAGTAGAGTTAATTATAACTGAAGAGTTAAAATTAAAAAATCGTCTATAGAGAAAAATCTCTTTTAGAAGCTTCACACCTAAGAGAAAATACCCATTTCCTTAAAAATGCTCTGTCTGGAAACTTCAGTAAAAGTCCTTAGCTAGTTGACTCTATTATTAAAGGATTAACATAAAAATTTATATTTTCCAGGACCCTAAACCACCAATATGACTACACATTTGATTGGACAATGTTAAAGCAGAAAGCAGCACAGCAGGCAGCCTCTTCAAGTGGGCAGGGTCAGCAGGCCCAAACCCCCACAGGCAAGCAAACTGACAAAACCAAGAGTAACATGAAAGGTTAGTAGCCAAGAACCAAGTGACGTTACAGGGAAAAAAAATTGAACACAAAATTGGGTAATTCATTCATTTCTAACAGTGTTAGATCGAGGAGGTGGTTTTTAAAATGCATAAAAATTTGGCTCTGTTTTAAAAAAAAGACGTCCTTGGAAAATTTGACTACTAACTTTAAACCCAAATGTCCTTGTTCATATATATATGTATATGTATTTGTATATACATATATGTGTGTATATTATATCATTTCTCTTGGGATTTTGGGTCATTTTTAACAACTGCATCTTTTTTACTCATTCATTAACCCCTTTCCAAAATACACATTTGGTGTCGGGAATATGGTATAATCAATCAATCCAAAATCCTAGACCTAACACTTGTTGATTTTTAACAACGAATCTGGTTAGTATTGGTATTTTGACGATTCTTTCAGACTAACAGTATTAAGAATTTTTTTTTTTGCATGTTAATGCATTAGCATTTAAAATGGACAGTTGTGAATATAATTTCGAGAGACGAGTCTGGCATTGCCCCAACGTGTCTGTCTTCTCAGTTGCAGAGCATCTCATAGCTCATAAACGTTCAAGTAACTGAGAAGCTTGGCACATCTTTCCTAGTCACAAATAAATCTCTTAGGTGCTTTTTAACTACAGATGTTCTTAATTTCAAGATGATTCTTTTATTTTTGTCTTCATTTTTTAATATCTTGCAAATATTCAGAGTCTGGGAGTTCGTGTGGAATTGAATTCTGCACTTAGGCCTTTCAAATTGAAATGAAGTGGGGCAAATGCCATTGAACTACGAGGCTATGTTTCCTTTCTTTCTTGGGCACTCTAAAGCACTAAGGAGTAGAACTGTTAGGGCACAGCTCTGATTCTTACCACTGTTGCCATACAGTTGGACTCCTGTGTTTCATGTTTTTTTGCTTGTTTTTCTTTTCCCCTTTCTGGGGCTTACCTCCTGATTACCTGCCTACTTTCTGGAAGTGGTGGGCTCTGGTAAGATTTGGTTTTGGTTTCTAATTATATAATTTCTGAATGACTGCTCTAGTCTGAACTTGATCTTCTTTGGTCCATATTTTTAGTGTTGTGTTTAAATAATTTTGTAATTTAAAAACAGACTAATCTGAGAATGCTTTTCAAGAAGTATAATTAACTGATGTTATCCTCATCCCAGCAGCTCATCTACTAGGAATGAAATTGAGATGCTTCTCTTCCATGTTTTGTATTGGGGACGGCTTCATAGATGGAGGCCGATGGTAGTGGGAATTCCAAGATGGGGAAAATTTTTAGCTCAGGATGGTAAATGAATGTTTGCCCAGTGCTCTGCCTCTGCATCTCAACTGGGACTTAATTACCCCTTTTGAGTGTTTTAATTATTGTCATTTAATCATAGTGCCAAGAAGTTCCTAATGAGGTAGGTAGCTAGTGTCACTGAGAAATAGCCCTACCTTTTAGGTAAGATTAGGTAGTCTGAGGACTTGTGACCTGATGACTATAGTGTATTTGTTTTTTCTCACAAAATGAAACAAATTTTTGCCTAAAGCTGGCTGGGATAATAGGATCATCATGAGTTGCAGTTTCTAGAACTAAAATTAGATTGAAATCTCATCTGACCTAGAATATTTTACTTCAGGCATTCAGCAGCCTTCAGAAAGAATTACCTTATTTTGAGCTAGTTTTCATTGTTAGTTTACTATGTGTCTCTTACTCAATAAACAAGCAGAATTTTTGTCCTGCCTTATCCAGGTCTTAAAGATGAGAAGTTGGATCCACTGAGTTAGTATGTTTCCTTGGAAAAAAAAATTGTAATTAAACTTAAGTTTAATCCTTATTTTTTGTACTGTAGCTATTTTTCATAAAGCAACTTAAAATCTGTATAAGATTTCATAGCATTAGAGACATGGGCTATACAGTATTACATAAATACAGACTTGGAAAATTTGGGGGAAATTGGACTTCTTATAAAACATATCACTCACATATGTCACTGACTGCTTCAGAGATATAGTTCCAAGTGGTATATTTTGGCTCCAAAAAAAATACTGCTTACTACTAAAGTGTGCTGCTCCACGTAATACATACAACAAAATTCTTTTTGATCTTTGACTTCTTGAAAACATTTGTATTATTTTGGATAATAAAGAAATGTATTGCCCAAAATGTATCTTCCACAACACCCCCTATATGGCAAGCCATGAAAGTACTTAGGTCTGAGTGTGGTGAGATAAGTATTCCCCTATTTTCTTCTCCAACTCCCTCATCTGAGTCATCAACATTAGGAAATCTTAGGAAGTCTAGAGATTGAAAACAGCTGATGAAGTTTACATCTGATTCCAACCTCGAAGTAAAAAGGTGTTTGAAATCATAGTTTCCTAGATTCCACTGCAATAGGCTTTTCTTCAAGAGCTGGTACAACTCATTCATTCATTGATCCCAGTAAATTCTTTCAGTAATGATGAAAACACATTACATTTTTCTAGTCAAGTTTTATAAGGTACTTTTTTAATACATATAAATGGATTTTTTTTTTTCATTTTCATGGAATTATACTTGCAGGAGTTTTTGCATCAGGGAATTTCATTTCTTAAATTAATCTTTAGCAAGTAGGTATCTTTACTGTAAGAATGTATAGTCCTGCAAAAATTTCCAAGGTGGTAGCATTCAGTAATACATTGACTGCACGTGATTTTTATTTCAGAAAAAATTATACCTAATATTTCTTCACGAAAAGCTATAGCAAGTTGTTTTAGCAGTTCAGTAAGAATGTTCAAAGACTCTAAAGTCTGTTTATTAAGCCAAGATGGGTCTGTTACATATAATAAGACTTCTAATTACTTTTCTAAAGAAAAGATCTTTTCAAATTTTTCCATTCCAAAGCCCATGACAAGACTATAAAACAAGTCCTAGTACACCACCTATGACCTGCTCCTCACCAGAGGGTTATAATTATTACATGTTCAAGAGAAAAATAAGTGTCTGTTACATTTCCAAATCCACTTAACCCCCTTTCCTTCAACTAGAAGTTGGTTTTCAGAAGGTACTTTAAGACATTTTAAAAGTAGTAAACTAAAAGGAAATATTTTTAGGATATTTAGAACACAAGTAAGATTACTATTTCTTTAGTTGAGAACACAAATGTGGGGGAGAGTTTCAGAAGGCATTGAAGCTTATAGGTGGATCCTCACGTTATTCTGCTGTTATCATCTTAATCCATCTGTTCACTACTCCAGCCATCAATGCTAAGCATAGTTTTAGCATGATAATATTACATGGATATCAAATTGTTGATGTTGAAGAGATTAGAAATACTTTACCATCACATTATCCTACCATGTCATGGTCTTTCCTGAACTATTACCTTCCAGTATTTACTGGGCTTTCACCTACCATTTATGTCTAGCTTAACTTTTTTTGACTTCACCAATTGCTGCTAGGAACGTGGCTGGTCACTCAGCAACGTAACCCAAATCACAGGGGAAGACCTTGAAATATCTGGAGAGACTGATCTGCTCTGAATACACTCAGTCCAAAGAAGTGCAAGGGATTGCATCTGGTTGCTGAAATTTTTGCCAGCTTTTTTCGCTGGACAACAAAGATGGAGAGAAAATAACTAAATAGCCCGAAAAGAAGTGAAGATAAGGATGCAAGAGTTAATTTGTGGTCTCACAGGCCTGTTGGACCTATGAAACTTTAAGCTATCGGACTGTCCAGATAATACTACCAACATTCAAGACACAGAAGAGTTCAGAGTTGCTGTGTGTCGGGTGTATAATGCAGACCATCTGCCGTATGGGGAAGGAATCCATTGTAACAGGTATTTTAAAGTTCAACAAACTCAAATCTGTAGCAGAATAACTTCTGTACTAAAAAAGACCCCAAAAATCAAGATTATCAGTCTTTTTTTTAATGTAGTTTAGGGATGGATGTGTATCTGCTATACTTGTCATTTATCTCATTTATAATGATAAAAATCTGTTTCCTGTGTCTTTTCCAACCTAATATACTTTAGTTTCTGTGGAGAATTGGCAGTTTGTGGTTTGTTTTTCTTCTTTACTTTTAAGTAAAAAATTTTCAAAATTCTCCAAGCTAAAGTCTATGCAACCAGAAAGCCACACAAGTGTGTTTTAGGAAAAGTAACATAAATGGCATTGTATAGTGAATGTACTTTATTAAAAATTGCTTTTTAAAAAGTCATGTCTTATACAATGAAAGGACATTGAATTTCAAAAGCCCAGGCCTTACTATTACATACATAACCCTTGTGAAAATCTTTGTGGTTCTACTAAAATGTCAGGGACATCTGAAGTAAATTCACAAATAGACCTAGTTAGTTTTCAGATTGAGGGGTAGAATCTCCTGGTTAGTTAACATAAACATAAGCTTCTTTTTCCTTTTGCAGATTTGAAAAAGAAAACTTAAATGTAACTGTTAATTCCTGAATTGTTGCATTAATCTGCCAAACCTGTTTTGACTTTTCCCCTCCCCCCTCTTTTTTAGGATCAAAGGGATTCAGCCCTTATTTTAACTGTTGTTGGAGTGAAGATGGGTTTTTGGACTTTCAGAAGTCAGGAGACACCACCTCAACTAGAAGATAAATACCAAGGACTAATGCATACTTGGGAAAAGAAAGCTTAGTACTTGAAGATTGAATATTGAATATCTGCTGAATGCTCCTATGGAGATTTTTTTTCCTAAACAGACTTCAGTAACATCTTAGGACAATTCACTGGAGAAACTTTAATCCCTGGGTGGAGTATCCTACCATTGGCCAATCTGAAGAGTTAAATCTGGATTTGACTGCTCTAGTCTACCAGGAATATTGTTAGACTAGCTACTTTAACCAGCCCCTAAACAATTATAATCATAATCATTGGCGCAGCAGTTCCTCAAATAACAGATTAGAAGATGAACAAGTATCATTTGTACCTAGACACAATTCTTAATCTATTGAAGACACAAGAGTTTTCTAATATTCTGACTGACAGTGTAACTTGCATCTCCTCTTTAGTTTGTTAATCTAATTTGGGTTTCATTAGACAGTCTTTTTAATATTTTCCTTGCTAATTCTATTTAATATAATTCAAATGTAGGTAATCTTCACTGTGGTCAAGTACATTTTCAGGAAGTTCTATTACCAAAGTCATTTTTAGCATTTGCTTTCTGAAAACTTCAGTAATTACACAGGCACCACAGGTCTTTTTTGTATCTGGGTAGTTAGGCACAGTGGAGAGAGAAAGAAGTACAGCACTTGTGTCTGCTCCTAGTTAAAAGTGAGAGGGTATTTACCAAGGAAGTAGACATACATCTTCAGTGTTGTCTTTGAAAAAACAAATGCACATGTGCATGGAAAGGAAGCTGTAAAAGCATTTTACTGGTCCTAGAGAGCACATTAGGGCATGGTCTAACAAATATTTAATTAAGAAGTACAGTAAAAGGATTTTATAGTTGACAGAAACACAGTTTTTGCTAAAGAAGTGGGGTGAGAGCGAAGTGAATTAGAATGAGCTGATAGCAGGTAGACTAGAAGAGTTTAGAAGATAGTGGGCCAAGGGGGATCTTTAAAGAAGGGCTGTAGATGCAAGGAGATGGGTGCTGGTGCCATTTTCTTATTACTACTGAGAGGCAAACTTCTGGTTGCCTAGATAAAGCCTAAATAAAACATGTAACATTTGTTACCTGAAACCTCCTCCTATTGAAACCTGCCTTTGTGTTGACTGAAGCGGGGGGATAACGTGTGCAGGGTGAGAAGGCATAAGAAATAAAAACAGTCCTCCCTGCTAGCACTATCACCGCTGCAGCCTGAGTTCCAATCGCAGGCCAGGGAGCTAACCCACATGGCGCAGCAGACCTCCCTTGTCTCACCTGCTGCTCCCCTTAGCACTGTATTTCAGTAGATTCACCTGTTCTGCTCCCCACTGTCTCTGGTGAATCTTCTCATCCATCCACCTCCCCCAGTATGATTATAAAGTACACTTTTTAGTTAAAGCAATCTATTTTTCATTCATTTGACAAATAATTGAACATATCCTACGTTCTAGATACTAGAACTACACATGTGAACAAAACAGGCTCATTTGAACTACTAGTAATTCTCTAACTTGAGAATTATGTGCTGACTGGAAGACTCACGTAAACCTCTCCTACCTATTGGTCCAGAACAGGAAAATCTCATTTTTCTTTTTTAAATTGAACTAGCAATTTTTAAATGAATGAAAATGACATGAGTCACCATTCTAGAGTTATTATTGATTATTGGCCCAGTTCCCCCTAATTTCCCTATTTTGGGTATAGTTTAAGGGTTTTTTTTTTTATTGGAATTTTATTTTTTTTTTTTTTTTTTTTTTTTTTTTTTTTTTTTTTTTTTTTTTTTTTTTTTTTTTTTTTTTTTTTTTTTTTTTTTTTTTTTTT
>PVIJ01002579.1:59879-156703 GCA_004024925.1 Scalopus aquaticus | reverse complement strand
AGCAGTCTGAGGAATCGCCATACAGCTTTCCATAGTGGTTGGACCAGTTCACATTCCCACCAGCAGTGTAGAAGAGTTCCTTTTTCTCCACATCCTTTCCAGCATTTGTTGTTGCCTGTATTTTTAATGTGTGCCATCCTCACAGGTGTGAGGTGGTATCTCATAGTGGTTTTGATTTGCATTTCCTTGATTATACGTGCAAAGTTATTGTCGGTTCCAAGGGTGGTGGAGAAGGCTTCCGCGACAGGAGGGAAAGGGAAGGGGAGTGAGAGTCAGCACACACACCAAAGAGTGATCAGGCTGCTCTGTTTATTGCCCCAACAGCGGGGTTTTTTATACCATAAAATTGGCTAGCAGGCATAGTTTCTAAAGATAATGATTGACTATAAAAATGAGGTAAAAATAACAGGATACATATTTTTGTTAAGCACATGATTAATTACATTTTGATTACAATCAGGAGGTTTCTGGGGAAAATATTTTTTTTGCTTAAGGTAAATTTTCTGAGATATGAGGTATAAACATAATGATTAACCTTTGCCCTGAGCCTGGAGCCTAAAAGGCGATAGTGTAATGTTCTTTTTGCCTGGAAACCAGAATTTGATCAAAGGAACCATCTTATTCCAACTCCCTGAAGAGGTTAATCACAGAAGCCATCTTATGCTGATTCCTAGAAGCAAGCAGGGGAATGTAAGGGGAGGGGGAGTAAATGTTTTTGTACAGGACACCAACCCATGATCAGGCAAGAATGTACTTATCGAAGGAGCAGCTCTGCACCTGGACCCAATCATGGGGTCTTAGGCAATGGAGAGGCTATGTATGCAGGCATATCTTAAGAAAGTTGTAGGCTAACTTAGAAAATATTTGTGAGTTAAAGTAGTTATGGGAAGAGATGTCGCCTCTTGGCTACCTAAGGAACTCTTCCTTGAAGGTCCTAGCTCAGTGCTGCGCCTTCAGGCAACTCGGGTGGGCCAGGGCGCGGCACAAAAGCAAAAAGACATCAGCTGAACACTTCAAAGTGAAGTTCATATTTGGTTTCCCTATAGTCCTGTTATAAGTGAAACCATTCGATATTTTTCTTTCTTTCTGGCTTGTTTCGCTGAGTATGATCCCCTCTAATTCCATCCGTGTCACTGCAAATTGCATGTGTTTATCTTCTTTGAATGCTGAATAGTATCCCATTGTGTATATGTACCACATCTTCTTGATCCAATCATCTATTTTTGGACATCTGGGTTGCTTCCACACCTCTGCTGTTGTGAACAGTGAGAGACACTTGGGAGTGTGGGGAGAGGGGGAGGATAAGGGCACAAAATGGAGTAGAAAAGAACACAAGGGACCACAGAGATGGATCATGGGTGAATTGGTGGTGGGTTACCCAAGGGGAATACAAAATGTAAAAGATATAAAAAACAATAAAAATAGATATTAAAAAAAATTAGAGAAGGAGAAGAAACTGGGTTAAAGGATTAAGCTGTTCTGAGACCCTAGAGCACAGAGGGGAAAAAAATGACTATCTCAACTTTTCTTTGAGGTTTGCTTTCAGAAACCAGAGTCTGAAAGCTTTTCAGCAAATGAGCCAGACTGAGAATGCACAGACATGACTCAGATGGAGCTAAACTCCAAGTTCACCAGTGGCAGAGACAGACAAGAGGCCCACTGATAGAAATTAAAACTCCAGCTATCTGAAGAAAAAAGCCTCTTCACTCTTCTAAGTATATGGACTGCTCTGTGATCAGTCAAAGGATGTCAACCAACCCACATTTCTTTGCCACTAACTCACTGCAAGCCAACAAAGTGCAACTCCTTTTTTCTCAGCCTCTCTCCCAAAACCAAAGAAATCCCTTCCACTACCTAGATAAGGAAGCAAATTTGAATTTTTTCTCTTGCTTCCTACAAAAAGTCAACTTGCAATAAACTTTTCATCTCTTGAAAAAAAAAAAAAACAAAGTGAAGTTCAAATGCAGTCTTCAGTTTAGTTCATGTTTCTACACCAATGTTAATTTCCTAGTTAGGATAGTTAAACCATGGTATGTCAGATGTTAACAGTGGGGAATGCTGGGGCAGGGACATATAGAAACCTTTCCTACTATTCTTGCAATTCTTCTGGAAACTTAAAAGTAGTTTGAAATTTTAGTTAGATAATATTGCAGGAGTTGAAGGAGAACAGGCAACTCCATATCAGAGATGATGAATATAGGAAGTTTTCAATATTCCAGAAGGTTTTAATAAAACCAAAGATCCCTAGAGAATAGTAGAATAAATAAATGACTTCTAATTTAAGATATTAATAGAAGATCTGCCTGTTCCAAGGGGGAGATTTCACTTCCAGTTGTTGGCCTTGTGCAAGCCATAAATTCAGTTTCCTCATCCATAAAATTAAGGAGTGAATAGTCTTTCCTTCTCTCTCATATGTTATAGCATAAAATTTTATTACTTTAAATTAACCTTGTTATTCAGCATTTGAAATCAGGTATTACAAGAATGCCCTTTAGGATGCTTATTTATTCTGCTTTCTTAGTAATAAGCAGTAATGTTGACATTTCACAGGAAAGCCAGAAATCAAATGATAATAGCTTAAAGAAATTCCACAGGAGCGCCCCCTGAAGCTTACTTATAAAACAATTTATACATTCACAAATAATATAAACATATCTAAAGAATTAAGAATTATGCAGTCCTTTAAAATGTGTATATCACTAAAGAATTACATGGGAAAACATAAAGGTACACATGTAGAATACTACAGATAATACTTTACCACACAAATATTTTTAGATAGAGATGAGTTAGAACTTCTAATTATACTCTCTTGTACACTATTTTAGAAAATATAAATCACTGATAGAAGAAAATAAGCATTAGTCATTTCTAAAATAAAACATTCAGAACAAACAATAAATATTTGAATACCTTTAACACTGGTCAACAAATTTTTACAAAAGTCATGTTACTGAAATAAAATTAGTCATTTCCTATCAATTTGTATGTGCTCAACACAAATATGACAGTCAAATTCTAATTTTGGCCCTAGTTTTTTTTTTTTTGTAATCTGCAATAAATTGATGTTTACATCAAGAAATGCATGCAAATAGTAATAGGCTTACGGTTAATACCTGTAAAAAAATCAAGTCATAGACTATATAGAGACAATATATAGATTATATACTATATAATCTATATATACTATATAATCTATATATTTATATTATCGATTATATATTGTCTCTATATAGTCTATGACTTGATTTTTTAATATAAGTATAAATAATATAATATATAGATTATAATATAAATATATAGATTATATAGTATATATATAGATTATATAGTATATAATCTATATATTGTCTCTATATAGTCTATATACTGTCTATGACAATATAGTCATAGACAATAACAGTTCTATGGAACAGTAGCTTAAACTGTCTTGCACAAAGTCTGAAATATTTTCAATGCTCAACCTTTCCAATAGGGCTTTATCTAGTGCAATGCTGATGTCAGCTTACTTCAGCAGCTGCGTGGCAGTAGTATTGGGTTGCATCAGAAAATGAGGCAATTAACTCTGGATGATGTGTGCATGATGGTATTATGCAATGCAATGCAATATTACATCATTCTAGGCTGATTTAGGATGTTGTTGCAGTCCTACTGGATAAATTTACACGGTGAAACATATAAAATGAATTATATGCAATATCTTCAAAACAAGAGCTAATAAAAAATTTTCAGGGTTATATTCATGTTCAGCACACCAAGATATTAGAGACTAGGGCCTTTTTAAAGAGAGTAACAATCTCACTGTTGACCAGTGTAATCTGTCCTCTACTATTAGGGAAATCATAATTTTGTCAGATGTTGCTAAGTCTGCTGAAAACTTCAATTTCTGTCCATTTCATGATTAATACACTGGGAGAAGTAGCAAGAAAATGGAATGAGAAAGAAATGATGCATTCAGTATCCATGGGTATATGATATTCTCTCTACCAGGATGGCTGAGGGAGAGAGTGATGCAGAAGTTCAATGTGACTCCTTTATGAGACAATGGAGTGACTTCTCCTCCTCTCTATCTCACAGAACAAGTTCATCGGTTCATTTAAAACAGTAAAGAAGCAATGAGAAATAAGGATAACAGCAAGAATGGAGTTCACTTTATGGCATTTCACATGGGTAGAAACTCCCACCCCATCTTATGGGAGGCAAAGAAGACATAGTTAAGAAATTTAAGTCATGGCCATTCCCTCTGGAAACTGAGAAGAGAGAGGGAAGTCTCTACGCCATAAGGTGAGGGGGCAAGTGTGTTCCTGGCCAACGGTTGTCCCCAAGAGCCACTGAGGAAAGGAACAGATACAGGGGACCCCCGCCAGTGAGAGTAACCCCAGAAATAGGGGAAATTCACCCCAGCCCCCTGTGCCAACTTCTGAAGCCCCTGCCCTTCCCTCTGGGAGCTGAGACAAAGGAGAGAAGTTCCTGCACTATAAGGTGAGGGGAAATTCATGCCTGGCCGTCAACTATCCCCGTGCACCACTGAGGAAGAGATCAGATACGAGGAATCTCGCCAGTGAGAATAACCCTGAAAATGGGGAGAGAGTCTGCACCGACCCCCATGCCATCTTCTGAAGCTCCCTCCCTCCCCTCTGGGAGCTGAGACAAGAGAGAGGGAAGTCTCGGCGCTCTAAGGTGAGGGGGAAAGTGCATCCCTGGCTGATGGTTGCCCCCGTGATCCACTGAGGAAAGGAACAGATACAAGGGACCCCACCAGTGAGAGTAACCCCAGAAACAGGGGGAGTTCACCCCAACCCCTGCACTGTCTTCTGAAGCCTCTGCTCTCCCCTCTCTGACCTGAGACAAGAGAGAAGTCTCTGCATTATAAGGTGAGGGGGGAAGTGCATTCCTAGCTGATGGTTGTCCCTGAGAGCCGCTTAGGAAAGAAACAGATACAGGGGACCCCACCAGCAAGAGTAATCCCAGAAAAGAGAGAATTCACCCCTCCCCCCCACCACCATCTTCTGAAGCCCCTGCCCTCCCCTCTGGGAGCTGAGACGAGGGAGGAAACTTTCTGTAGTATAAGTCCAGCTTAACAGTGCCAGGCTAGAACTGGCCACCAGTTCCTGACATCCCAGTAGGAGCCTTCCAATATGAGTGACACAGTGGCCCAACGCCTAGAAAAAATCAGAAAACAAACAACAAGGAGAAGGAAAAATACAATTAACCAAATAAACCCTCAAGGGAAGATCACACCACAAATAGAAAATCAGCTACCAGAACACAACAATGATGACATGGAAGAACTATAATGCCTACCAGACAGGGAATTTAAAACATGAAGAAGACAAAAAGGAAAAGAGAGAGATGAGAAATATAATTAGGGAATTGAAGAAGGAAAATGAGTACATAAAGAAATGAAGGAAATGCACAGCATTAAAGGATTGTTGGAAGAGCTAAAGAACTCAAAGAAAAGAAACAAAAGCAGAATCAATGAAAAGGAAGACCAAATCAGTGCTCTCAAAGATAAAGACATAAAAAGAACCAATAAAGAGAAGGAAAAAGAAGCACGAGGGACAAGGAATGAGGAAAAACTTTGAGAACTCTGACACTATGATAAAAGGAAATAGAAGAGTCATAGGAATTCCTGAAGGTGAGAAGAAGGACCAAGGAACCGAGGAACTGTTCAAGCAGATAATTGAGGAGAACTTCCCAAACACAAGGAAAGACGTGAAAATAGACATACAAGAAGCTAGAAGAACATCATACTTTCATAATGAAAGGAAACCCACAGCAAGACATATAATAGTTAAGTTCTCAGGAGTGCAAGATAATAATGACGCTAACAACAGGGAAGAAACAGCTAACTTATAAAGGAAAACCAATCAGGCTGACATCAGATTTCTCTGAAGAAACGCTATGGGCAAGAAGAGAATGGACTGACATAATCAAAAAACTCCAAATCAACAAATGCCAACCAAGAATACTTTATCCCGCAAAGCTCTCCTTCCTCTACAAAAAAAAAAAAAAAAAAAAAAAAAAAAAAAAAAAAAAAAAAAAAAAAAAAAAAAAAAAAAAAAAAAAAAAAAAAAAAAAAAAAAAAAAAAAAAAAAAAAGGACCTTCTCAGACAAACAGAATGTCCAGAAATTCATTTCTACTTAATCCCTACTCCAAAAAATAGTCCAAGAAGTCCTAAAGCCCAAACCAGCAGAGCGATGTCTGAGAAGATCAGAATAAAGCAAAGAATACAATCACAGAAAAGATAAACAAAATGGCAAAAACAGACTTCAACATGTCAATATTAACCCTAAATGTAAATGGTCTAAACTCATCAATAAAAAGACAAAGAGTACTAGGCTGGATTAAAAAACAAAATCCAACTTCCTACTGCCTCCAGAAAACACATTTAACTACAAAAGATAAACATAGACTGAAAATAAAAGGTTAGAAAACCATCCTACAAGCAAATGGACCAAAAAAGAAGGCAGAAACAGCAATACTTATAGCAGATGAAATAGACTTCTAACTAAAAAAAGATAAAAAGAGACACAGATGGACACTACATAATGATTAAGGGGACAATGCATAAGGAAGATATAACACTCATAAACATATATGCACCAAATGAGGGAGCACCAAAATATGTAAGACAATTATTATCAGCTCTGAAGACAGACATTAGAAAGAATACATACAGAGTAGGAGACTTCAACACTGCACTGTCACCAATGGACAGATCAATGAAACAAAAAATAAAAAAGGACATTAGAGTCCTAAACAAAGACCTAGACCTCATGGACTTAACAGACATCTACAGGATGCTGCACCCAAAAAAATCCAAGTACACATTTTTCTCAAGTGCACATGGATCATTCTTCAGAATCAATCACATAGTGGGCCATAAGACAAACATCAACAGATTCATCAAGATCAAAATCATCCCAGCTATCTTCTCTGATCATAAAGGCATTAAACTAGAAATAAATCATGAAAAGAAAACAAGGAACCCATCCTCTGCATGGAGTTTGAAATCCACACTACTGGAAAACCACTGGGTTAATGAGGAGATCAAAGAAGAAATTAAAAAATACTTTGAATTGAATGACAATGAGGACACTGTTTTCCAGAATGTATGGGACACAACAAAAGCAGTAATAAGAGGAAAGTACACAGCCATACAGGCCCACATCAAGAAACAAGAAACTACTCAAAGAAACAAGTTAATTCCTCATCTAAAAGAATCAGAAAAAGAACAACAAAAGACCCAAAAACTAATAGAAGGAAATAATAAAAATCAAAGCAGAAATTAATGAGATAGAAACCAAAAGAAAAAAAAGACAAAAGATCAGTGAAACCAAAAGTTGGTTCTTCGAAAAAATAAACAAAATAGACAAACCTTTAGCCAGACTCACAAAGAAAAAACAAGAGAAAACAAATATAAATAGGATCATAAACAAAAAAAGGGGAAATTACAACAGATGCACAAGAAATCAAAAGAATAGTCAGAGATTACTATGAAAATCTATATGGAAACAAATTCAACAATCTGGAAGAGATGGACAAATTCCTAGAATGACATAATCATCCAAAACTAGATAAAGTAGACATAGAGCACCTAAACAGGCCAATCACAAGCAGTGAAAGAGAAACAGTAATTAAAACACTCCCCAAAAACAAAGCCCAGGACCAGATGGATTCACAAATGAATTCTACCAAACATTCAGAAATGAACTAGTGCCTATCTTACACAAACTCTTTCAAAAAATTGAAAAGGAAGGAATACTACCAAAGACGTTTTATGAAGCGAACATCACACTGATACCAAAACTGAACAAGGACAATACAAAAAAAGAAAGCTACAGGCCAATATCTCTAATGAACACTGATGCAAAAATCCTCAATAAAATTTTAGCTAATAGAATTTAACAATGCATCAAAAGATAATTCACCACGACCAAGTATGATTTATTCCAAGGGCATAAGGATGGTTCAATATCAGAAAATCAATTAATGTAATCCAACACATCAACAAAAAGAAAAATAAAAACCATACGATCCTATCAATAAATGCTGAGAAGGCATTCGACAAAGTCCAACACCCATTTATGATGAAAGTCCTTGAAAATCTAGGGATAGAAGGAACATACCTCAACATGATAAAGACCATATATGACAAACCCACAGCCAATATAATTCTCAACGGTGAAAAGCTTAGTCTTTCCCCTGAAATCTGGAACAAGACATGGATGTCCATTGTCACCACTGCTTTTCAATATAATATTGGAAGTCCTAGCCAGAGCAATAAGACAAGAGAAAGGCATACAAGGAATCCAAATAGGGAAAGAAGTAATCACTAATCCCTATTGGCAGATGACATGATAATATACATAGAGACCATAAAAACTCCACAGAAAAACTAATCAAAATAATCAATTTAGTAAAGCAGCAGGATACAAAATCAATGCACAAAAATCAGTAGCCTTCCTATATGCAAACAATCAATTGAAGAAGAGGAAATCAGGAAAACCACCCCTTTTACTATTGAAACAAACAAACGAAAAATATCAAACACCTGGGAATAAACCTAATAAAAGAAACAAAGGATCTATACAAAGAAAACTATAAAACATTATTAAATGAAATAGAAGATTAAAAGAAATAGAAAGACATCCCCTGCTCATGGATAGGAAGAATTAACATTATCAAAATGGCCATACTACCTAAAGCAATTTACAGATTCAACACTATCCCAATAAAAATCTCAATGATATTCTTCTAAGATATTGAATGAATACTGATGAAGTTCATATGGAATCACAAAAAACCTTCAATAGCCAAAGCTCTCCTGACCAAAAAGGAGAATGGAGGTATCACCCTCCCAGACTTCAAGCTATACTACAAAGCCATAACAATTTAAATTGCATGGTACTGGAACAAAAATAGACACACAGATCAATGAAATTGAATACAGAACCCAGAAATCAACCACGTATATATGGACAATAAATCTTTGATGATAAAGGTGCAAAGAATATGCAATGGAATAAGGACAGTTTGTTCAACAAATGGTGCTGGGAAAACTGAATGACTACATTCAGAAAAATGAAGCTAGACTACTACCTCACACAATGCATGAAAAACAGTTCAAAATGGATTAGAGACTTGGACATAAGACCTGAAACCATAAAATATATTGAAGAACACAGGCAAAACAATACATGACATACATTTTACTAATATTTTTATGGAAATATCCCCCAAAGCAAAGATAATGAAGGAAAAGATAAACAGCTGGGATTACATCAAACTAAAAAGTTTCTGTATAGCAAAGAGACATTAACCAAAACAAAGAAACAGCCTACTGACTGGGCAAAACATTTTTCACTCCATACAACAGACAAGCGACTGATCACAAAAATCTACAAAGAACTCACATGATTCAACAAAAACAAAGCAAAAAATCCAGTTAAAAAATGGGCAGAATAACTTAAAAGACACTTCTCCAAAGAGAAGGGCTAATGGCCAATAGGCACATGAAAAAATGTTCACCATCCCTCATAATCAGGGAAATGCAAATAAAAACCACAATGAGATACCACCTTACACCAGCAAGAAGGTTACATATTAAAAAAACAGGGAACAACACATGTTGGCGAGGGTGTAAAGAAAAGGGAACTCTTCTACACTGCTGGTGGGAATGCAAACTGGTCCAACCACTGTGGAAAGCTGTATGGCAGTTCCTCAAATTGCTAAAAATGGAGCTTCCATATGACCCAGTAATACCACTTCCGGGAATCTACCCAAAGGACATAAAAACATTAATCCAAAAAGATACATGCACCTGTATGTTTACTGCAGCATTATTCACAATAGCTAAGAGATGGATACAACCCAGATGCCCAAAAATAGATGATTGGATTAAGATGTGGTACATATACATAATGGAATACTATTCAGCATTCAAAAAAGGTAAACACATGCAATTCTCAGCAACATGGATGGAGCTAGAAGGGATCTTGCTCAGCTAAATAAGCCAGAAAGAAAGAGAAAAATAGGGCCTCCCCAGTGGCGCAGCGGTTAAGCGCTGCACTGTGGAGCTGTCAGCAGCGGCGACGCGAGTTCGATGCCTGGCCGGGGAGAATCCCACATGGCCCAGCAGACCTCTCCTGCCTTGCCCGCTGCTCCTCTCAGCAGTGTATTTCTGATCTGCCTGTTCTGCTACCCGCTCTGTCTCTGGTGAACCCTCTCGCCACCCCACGCCTCTGGCCTGTACCCCAGCTTGTATGTATAAATAAAAAATAAATCTTTAAAAAAAAAAAGGAAAGAGAAAAATATCTAATGATTTCACTTCTAACAGGAATATGGGAGAATCAAATAAGAAAGAGACATTTAGCAAGGGAGGGGGGAGGAAAGGCTCAAAATGGGGGAGAAGAAGAGCACAAGGGACTATGGTGATGGTTCACAGGTGAATCAGTGGTGGGTAATCTATGGGAATACACAATAATGTAAAAGATATGAATAAAAATTTAAAAATGTTTAAAAAAAGATGGGTTCAGAACTTGGAGTTCATGAAACACCAAAAAAAAAATTTAAGTAACGTATTTTGAACCATCATCAATACAGATTAAATTATTGCTTGAATATAATATCCCATTATGTTTTAAAAATTAATTATCTAGTTATCAATAAATTAAATTTAAATAATGAAATTTGATATTAATGGAGCAAAATGGTGATCAGAATATCAGCACATTAATAATGTGGGCTCTTATTTGCTTGAATTTTCATCTTTTATTAACAAAGTTGTACTTCATAGGGTTATAATGAAGATTAAATTAAATAATGTTCTCAAAACGCTTGTCATAGTGTCTAGTACAGAATAAGCAACTATAAATATGAACCAATATTATGATGTAACTTTTTAACTAATTGTGTACAACTATATGTGTATTAATATGTGAATAAAAAACAGGAAACATAGAGTCCCACTTGTTTAATTTTTGGCTTTTGTACTTTAAAATAAGCCATCACAAAAACAAAAGCATCCTGTAGCCTGGGAGAAGATATTTTTACATCACAACTCTAAAGAGGGGTTCATTTCCAAAGCATATAAAGTACTTATACAATTCGACAATGAAAAAACAGACAAGCCACTTACTAAGTGTGCAAAAGACATAGATACTTTTCTTTTTTTTTTTAATTTATTTTTTTTTTTACATACAAGCTGGGGTACAGGCCAGAGGCGTGGGGCGGCGAGAGGGTTCACCAGAGACAGAGTGGGGAGCACAACAGGCAGATCAGAAGTACACTGCTGAGGGGAGCAGCGGGTGAGGCAGGAGAGGTCTGCCCCACCATGTGGGATTCTCCCTGGCTGGGCGTCGAACTTGCGTCGCCGCTGCCGACAGCTCCACAGCGCAGCGCTCAACCGCTGCGCCACCGGGGAGGCCCCATAGATACTTTTCTAAAGAAGACATTCAGATGGGCTAGAGACAGATGACAAATTGTTCAACATCACGTAAAAGAAATGCAAATCAACAACACAATGAGATCTCACCTGACCCCATGAGAATGCTCTATATCAATAAGAATGAAAACAACAAATGTTGACAAGGTTGTGGGAAAAGGAGCGCTCATCCACTGTTGGGTACAATTTGGTGTATCCCTTTTGGAAAACAGTATGGAGATGCCTTAAATAAACATGGAAACCCCATGTGACCCAGAAATACCCTGGTATGAAAACGCTAATATGAGACAATTTATAAATGCCTCCATTCACAGCAGTGCCATCAACAATTGCGAAGTCATGAAACCAACCTAAGTACCCATGAATAGATGAAGGATAAAGAATTGTGGAATATATATCAATGAAATATTACTCAACTACTTGAAAAGATGAAATGATGCCTTTTGGGACAAAATGGGTGCGCCTTAAGGTTGAATATGCTAAGTGAAATAAGTTAAAAAGTGAAAGACAAATAAATATCAGACGGTTTCACTTATCTGTGGAATATAAATAACAAAAAAACATACAGGCAGAGCACAGCAAAAATAATTCTTAGACAGAGTGATAAATACACTGGTTATTAGAGGAAACGGGAGGGAGAAAGGGGTGGGGAGAATGGGCACAGGAGTTTGATGGAGGTTGAGTGAAGCATGTGCACATATGGAGGAACAAAAATGTAACCCCAAAGATATATAGACATGTAAATTACTAAACAATTTAAAATATTTATAAAAACAGAAAGATAGAAAGCAAAATATTAAGTGGTTATCTCTGCATGGTAGGATTAAGGGTGATTATATTGTCCTTTTAGTAAAGGAAAACAATCTTCCTACAATGGACAAGTATTTTTTCTAAAATCAAACAACATACGTTGTTTTAAAAACCAAGACAAACAATAATGGTAAATTCACATGTATCTTCTTTTATGTCCTATTACAATACAGACTAAAGACTATTATAATGGTCTGTTATGGTTATTATCTAGTTATTTCTGATCTGAGAAAATAGATGGGTAAGACAGCCCTTTTCACTTGATCAAGTGAGAATGGGTTTGGAAGGAATCTTAAAGGCTAGGGTGAAAAATGATGAAATTGATGGGGGAAGGTGGAAACAAAGAAGGGAGATCTAAGAAAGGGGTTTTGGTACATTTCTCACGGCTAGAGAAGATGCCATCCAAGCAACCAGAGCAGCATTTTGTGCAAGAAGCGTCCACAGAATTTTTAAAAATCTACTGGATACCTTAAAAAGAAAATATAACTAGAGTTTACTGTGGTGAATGAATCTTGCCATGTTGCTGAACAGCCCTCCTTGATGGCCCTTTTCCAGTCTTCTTCAAAGGTTAATGGTTATTCATAGTTCATCTTGAAATTTTGTGAAGAGGCTTTTGACAGTGACAAGGATCCAAACAATCAACAGATTAGACAAGGAAGTTTCTATTCACACTTCCTATGCTAAACAAGCATCCAGTTTATTCCTTATGACTAGTATTCCTATTGTTACCCAAACAACTGCAAAACTAACCACTCATGGAAAGAACTGCCAGTGACCTCATATAACCCCCAAGATAGACTGGGGAGCAACCTCCATGGCCCTTCTTAGATTAAGAACTTCCTTTTACAAATATGGTGCTACTGACATGCCACTCACCACTGGGATGACATTTTCCAGTTAGGCTAAGATAGTTACGCTTACTCAACCACAAGTTCTACTGCTCAGTTTTCCTAAGGGACCCACTTGTCACCGATGACCATGGTGGAAGGAACAGCCAGTGGCCAGAGGAGGGAAGAGAGTTGACACTACGGAGAGGGATTGGATCCATGACCTGTCTTCACTGATTCCATGAACTAGATGACGGCTCATCCGGTCAGAGGAGTGTAAAGGTTAGGGAGAGGCAGTTGAAAAGCATGATCTGGTTGGCTATGAACAGAACCAAAGCCACAATTTAATTCCACTGACTTCTATTTTTATGAATGGCTACAGGTTATTTACTGGTAAATTACTAAGTGAATTATTAAGGGTTACTAAATGCGTTATTATAAACTAAACAAATTACCAGAGTTTACTAAGGATTTATTCTATATTTGTGTAAAATTGCTTAGTGCCAGGGAAAGCTTGCCAATGTTCAAATATTTTCAGTGGGCATGCCCCACAGAGAGAAAGAAATCCTACAAATATTTAGGATACTTGGGGAGTAACTTTACTACCACTGATATGAGTTGGTCAGGCTTTTAATTACTGTTAAGTTTTCTTGTTAATTATAAATTAATTTTAGTTTAACTTCTTCACTATGAATTAGTTTGTTGTGGTTGTTTCGTAATAACTACTACTGTCTTGGTTTTTAATTACTCCAGGACTTCCGCTGAGATCTTTATTTGCTCACTTATTGTTCTTCATATCTCTGAGGCAGGCATTATTGTTATCCTCATTTTACAGATGAGGCAACTAAGGCACAGAATGACTAAGATTACATATCTGGAAACTAAAGAGCTAGAATTCAATGTCAAGAATCTTTACTTTGTAGGTTAGCAAACATTCTCTGAAAAGGGCCAGATGGCAAATATTCTTGGGCCAAGGTTGAGGAGCCCTGAGTGGTTGAGTCTCTAATCAACTGAAGGCAGCCATAGAGGCTACTTAACCAAAGGAGTACAGCTGTATTCCAATAAAACTTTATGAAAACAGGAAGCAAGGTATAAATGTAGGATTTGGACTATGGGGCAATTTGCTGATCCCTGTTCTAGAACCCTCACTGTTCACTACTATACCAATAACATTTGCCTTTTTGGTTTCAGTAAAGCACATATGCAGAGTAGGAGACTGAATACTGCAAACAGCTATATTGAGACACAAAGGCACTGCAACTCAAATATTAATCATCTATGCATTACTGATAAAGACTATATAAAATACATGCTTCTATAGCAGTACACTCATTAATGATGGGAGTTCTACTTGCTTTTTTCTAATTGCAACATGTGATCAAGATAAGCATAGGTATGATTTTTTAAGTTCATACGGTTATATTCTACGATATAAAATCTATGCATAGGCTTATCATTTGATGTTCGAGTAAGCATATGATCCACGTATTTCTGGCCTATTTATGTCAAGTAATCTGGTTAGAAAACAAAGTAGGGAGGCCCGGGCATCTTTTGATCCACTTAGGAATGCTATCATCCAAAATATTTGAGAGTCACCACTCCAAAGGACTGAAGGAAGCTTTGCAGGCCCAGTCACGTCTGGGAGGAGAGCACGAATGGCAGCAGTTGGGAGTTAAAGGCACTTTATTACACTCAACCACAATCTAACACACTGATTCCTGAAGAGACTGAATTATGTCCCTCTAAAATGCGTATGCTGAAATCCGAGCCCTCAGTATGACTGGATTTGGAGATAAGGAGGTAACAAAAGTTCAATGAGGCCATAAGGGTAGGGACCTAGTCTGCAAGGCACGGTGTTTTATAAGACAAGGAAGAGCCGCCAGAGCTCCCTCTCCGTAATGGCACAGAGAAAAGGCCATGTGAGGACACAGGGAGAGGAAGCTATCTATAAGCCAGAAGAGGGCCCTCCTCAGAGACCAACCTGGAGCACCCGCATCACAGAGGCCCGGTATCCAGAACTGAGAAAAAAAGTCTGATGTCGACACCATCCAGTCTGTGACATTTGTTACCAGCATCGGAGTTCATATAAAAGTTTATATGAACGGCCACCAGATATTCAATCATTCATTGTATATTCACTAGTTGTGGTGATTATATATACACACACACACACACAAAATTATTTGATGCCATGAATATAGATAATGCCTATATCTAACTAATCATAACAGTATATAAATACCTTGGGGGAGACCTTTATATATATTTGGGAGATATGTCATTCACCTGCAGATAACACTTGGTAATAATTTGTTTTCACAGACAACAGCTAAAAAAGTAACTCTGTTGAACCCCACCCCCCCACCCTGCCCCGGCATTCTCAGCCTTCCCAGAGGGATCATCTATTCCTAGCCCCTTTAAAGTCTGACTAAATTTACACTACCCTCGGCTCAGTTTCTCTCCCACAGCTGCCCCCTGACTGAAGGCATGGCACACACAGAATGAAATGTGTCAGTTACAGCTTGAGAAATGATCTAATCTCAGGGTACCAAGAGCCAGAACAGATTTGGGGCCAGGGAAGCATCAAGGCAGCAGTGGGATTGAAAACTGACCTGTCAACCACATGATTTATCACACATCATCTTATTTGCCTGAAAAAGAAGCTGAACAAGAAAAAGCAACAACATCTTAACATTCTGTGTCTCTGTGGCACTTTTAATTGCGAATGCTTACGTAATATTGTATAGACCAGGGATTTTTTCATTTGGTTCATCATCAGTATTACCTGAGGAAGTTTTAAAACTTCAGGTATCCAACGCAGACCTAAGCATCTCTGAACAGCAGGAATTTGAGGATCTGCATTTCTGCCTCGCTCCCCCTGGCAGTTCTAATGCAGTTATTCTGGCACCGTTCTCAGGCTTTTATTTCACAAGCACATTAAAGGAATATAACCAATGGCCTCAGTTAATGGCCACTTCCTGTCCTTGCCCTTGGCCCCTTAACTTTCTAGTACTCTATCACTCTGAATTCACCCAAGTCACTTGCTTGTCCAACAGAATTTTAGCAAACAATGCATGCAGAAACTTGAAAAAGTATTTGCTTGCACATTTCCATTTCTTCTCATAAGACCCTGACAATGCAGTAAGAATATCTGAGGCTGGACAGCTGAAAGAATATGACAGGCACATAGATTAAAGCTGAGTCATCCAAGCCAAGACTAAGCACGCTTAGTACCATACAAGTGGATTCCCACAGAAATACTTTGATATTGTTTAAGAGGAATTGGTATCTGTCCTGCTCCAGTGTTGTTCCAGAGGGTAGAATTACATTTAAGGAGTGACAGTTATATTTGAGAGGGACTGGAGGTAAATTCAACCAATGACTGGCCAACTTAGAAGTGTACAAAGATGGAGTTGCCTTCCTTCTGATGCAATGACTTAAATCCCAAGACGAAAAGTTTTCAAAGAGAGATGAACATGAGATTTAGACAAATTTTTGACTACCAGTTACCTTCACAGAGAGTCTTATTCAGTACCATGACAGAGAATTCAGACTACTACTTTCAGACAAAAGTAGTGTGATGGTTAATTTTATGTATCAGCTTGGCTAAAGCACAGTGCCCATGTTTGCGTTTGGTCAAACACCTTCCGAGATGTTGCTGAGAAGGGTATTTTGTAGATATGAGTTATACAATTAGTGGACCCAACCTAAAGTAGATTATTCCATAAAATCAGTGGGTCTCATCAACCAGTTGAAGGCCTTATGAGCAAAGACTAAAGTTTCTCATAGAAGAATAACTCTACTTCAAGACCAAAACACAGAAACCCTGCCTGAGTTTTCAGTCTCCTGATCAGCCTTACAGGTTTTAGACTTGCCAGTCCCATAATTCCATAAACATATGAACCAATTACTTAAAGTCTTTCCCTCCCTCTCTCTGACTTTCCTTCCCTCCCTCCCTTGGAGAACCCTGACTAAGTAGATATATATTTGTGTGGCAAAGTAGACATTAAATCTAATTTATATGTTATTACAATCCTAGGTGAAAAATGCCCTCTAAAAAATTCTACTCTGACTGCTTCTTAATACTTGCCTTGGGCAAATCAAAGTGTTAGTTTTCCCATATTTCTTGTTTTGTTCCTCTGAGGAATCTTGTGGGCAGTCAGCTGAGAACGAGAGCTCATAATTGCGTTACAGAGATAGCCAGGAGGTGACATTTCTAATATCCCCTTTTTAGAGGGGCAGATTTTTATGAGTCACCTTGGGTAGCATAGTGATTTTGCAGCTGTGTAATGTTTGTGAGGAACTGACAGTCCCTTATGAGCCACAGTGACCCAGCTTGGCAGGGGCCCAGCACCTATTTATGGTCTGCAACACAGGGGAAGAGGTCACAGGAGGTGGTGCTCTCTTCTGGAATTGAGTCACAGAGATGATAACACTCCAGGTCAGAGTTAACACAAAATCTGATTTACTGCATCATGTTCTCTGAATGACTTCCTGGGAACCTAGCCGAACTATTACAAGTCCTATGTTGATACCCAACAATTACTCAGGAAAAACAAACAAACTGGAGAAGATCAATAAAAAGGATGACTTTAAAATAGGAGAAATGCATAATGAAAAGACCAAGTGCCAGCCGGTGGTGGTGGATACAGACCTAGAACCACCGCCCTGCTGGGTGCAGTGCCCTGCTCCTGTGTGCCCCATCACACCTCACACCACAGCAGTAGTCCCCTGTGACTGGTAGCCTGAGGACAGACTTTTGTGCCAAACATTCTTATGCTTTCTGTACTCCGCTCAGTGCCTGGTATGGAGCAGGAACTTTAAAAAGTGTTTATTGATTGAATGAAGTGGCAGAGACCTAAAGCATTTCACATGCATGTAGCTAGGAGTGAGTAGTCAGGATTATTTCTCACACTACCATTGAGTTTAGAAAGCTCAGCATGATCCAGCACCTGAGAATATTTCTTTCTAAATTACCCCTGATGCACATGTGCAGTTTTTTTTTGAAGTCTTTAGGGCTGGAGTCTTTTTCTCTGCATAGGTGTGTGTATTACTTTGTGAGGACTGCCTTAACAGGAACCACAGAATGGGTCACTTATACAACAGCAATGTATTTTCTTACTGTGCTGGAGGCTAGAAATTTGATATGAGTGTTGGCAGGGTTGCTCTCCTTGGAGATCTTCTCTGGTTTGCATATGACCATCTTCTCCCTGTGTGTTCACATGGGTTTCCCTCTGTGCCTGCCTGTGCCTGAGCATCTCTTATAGAGTTTCTTATCCTAAGAGCCCAACCCATTGAGCTCATTTCAGTTAATTACAACATAAAGGCCCTGATTCCAAATACAATCACATTCTGAGCTGCTAGGAATCAGAACTTCAACACAGGATTTGGGGAGGACACAAATATGTAAGTGCACACACATGCCCCGAAGATACACATAATATAACACAATATATTTTCACTGCTCTAATGTCTTTACATCTACTCGACCTTAATATCTTCTCTCTTGTTGCACAGATCTCCCAATTAAGTGTGAAGGGAGATGAACTACAGGTATGCTTTTTGTATTTTTCTCCTAATTGAGTGTTAAATCACCTTCAGACTAATGAATCCATTTCTTTCCATTTATTTCAAAATTTTAATTTCCTTTCCTGGAATTCTGGATACTGCAAGAAACAGGAAGACATGAGTTTAGATGTGGCCCAGTGCAGAAGTCACTGCATCCTGAGGCACTTGAGAACTGGCCGGATCTTCTATCTGTGCATTGCCAGCATATGACATATCACCTGGCATATAATAATAGGTGTTCTAAAAATACGGTAAAATGATGTATGCAGGAAAAAGAACCTCATGCTGGGTTCCTGTTTTCAAGTTCCTGATTCACATTTGCCTTCGAAGCAATAGCCCCATGTGCTGACTCATGTTGAACCCATTGTGCCATTACTTTTTAAAAATCCATTTACGTACAACCACGTATTTCTTGGAGTTTCGACAGACTTATGTTTGTGGTTGTCTAAGTTAAGAACAGAGAGTTAGTGGTCTTTTGAATTTAATTTACATGTGAACAAAAAATAAATGGCATCACCCTGTGAGACCACCAGCTGTGTCCATTCAGAGACAATCCCCTGAAACAGACACCAGCACCTCTCCTGGAGCTCTCTTGACTTCCCTCTGCTGGGGCAGTGTAATCAACAGGCACACACCTATGGGGCAGCCTGTCTGCTGACCTTGCCTTTGCCCTGCCTAGGAGGTAAGTGTGGGATAGTCTTCAGGTTAGTCTCCTTTTCTACCACCAGTCAGGCAATCCTATGATGGTCCAGGAATCCATCAGTAAGACTGGTGTTAAAATTTCTGAAAATTTAATGTCTAATACTCTGTGTCTTGGACCTGTGACAAGTTATTTGATGCTGATACTTGAATGAATGATTCTGGTTAACTTCCTATCCTCTGGCTCCGGACCCAGACTATATATATTCCAGTTCCTGTTACAGTTATCTGCAAGGAGGAGGCGGGGGTGGAAATAACTGCCGCAACCTAATGACTAATCTGCATGTTTTGACCTATTAATCCAGAACAGAATCCAAAAAAACAGAAACTAAATTCTATATCCTCCACAATGAGGAGTCTTGATTGATAGCTATGTGGCTGGGCTACCACTTAGTTTCCTAAGAAATTTCATCACCAGCTGTAAAATAAGTATTCACCTAATGATTCCGTCCTGCCATTGAAATCATCAGCCAAGTTCTAGAATGCCACCTCCCCACATCCACTACCATTGCTGTGGAGTCCCACTTTATAAGGTCAAAAGTATGATATAGTAGACACTGAATTAAGTCATGGAGAGCAAAATTCAAACCCTACCTCTATAGTAGTTACAATCTCTGAGCAAGTTACTGAGACTGCTTTTGCAGTTTATTTTTAAAATCAGGATGCAGCACCAAACACCAAAACGAAGTTATCAATAAGATAAGGATACTGAAGGCAAACCTGGTGCCAAGCACTGTTTTAGGATCTGGAGATAGTAGCTATTAACAAACCCTGGTGGAGCTTATATTTTCATTGGGAGAATAAAAAAAAATAGCAAATAAATGAACAGAACAGGAAGAGACAGGGAGTAACACAATGGGGACAGAAGACTCTTATTTAGGTAGGGTGTCAGGGAAAGTTTCTCCAATGAGAAAACACAGTGTTCAGACTGAAACAAGGGACTGAAGCACACACATACCCCAGGGGAAGAACAGCAGCCTCTACTCCCCACCCCAGGGTACAGTAACTGTAGTAGCCCTAAGGCAGGAAGTCGCCTTGTACTGTAGGAAGCAAACAGAAGCCAATCAATGTAGATAAAGCAGAGTAAGCAAAGGGGAGAAGATAGAAGATAAGGTCAAATAGGTAGCTTATATCAAATAGGGCTTCAGATCTGATTAATGAGCATTTGGGTTTTATTCTCTCATAGGAAACAGTTGAATGGTTTGAGCAGAAGAGAGTGATAAGGGATCATTCTGGCTGCTGTGTTGAATGAAAAAGACCAACAAACAAGACAGGAAATAGGGAGGCTGGTTAGGAGGCCATCGCAGTGTCTACATAAGCAAGAGTAGGTCCATGTAACTACTGGAGGTGGGGAACCAGGATATATTTTTTTAGGTGGAGCCACTAGAATTTGCTACTAGTTCAACATGGAAATGAGATGAAGTAGCAGTAGTGTTATTCAGTACATACTGATTTGGGAGTATAGTAAGTCCTCACCTAACATCCTCACTAGGTTCTTGGAAACTGCTGCTTTCAGTGAAATTTTATACAGCAGGTCATCATTGATTAACATCATTTCAATCAATATCTTTTTCTTATAATATTAACTAGGAGAAAATTCTGGCTTATGCTGAGCTGAACAAAACAACTGACTAATTGATGCTTTCATTATACATTGTTTCACTTTAAGTCCTAACACCCAAAACCCACATTGTGTGAGGACTAACTGTATAACAAAACAAGTCCTTGAATAATTCTTTCAATGTAAGCCAGGATTTTTTTCTCATCAACATTATAACAAAACAAGGCTGGATGAAGCAGCATCAATCAAGGACCTGCTGCGGCATCATACTCAAGAACACAAATCTAAGAGTTAGATTATGCCCAGGCATAAAGTCTAAAATCAGGACATAATGGCTCCTACCCCAGATCTGCAGTGTCACTTTCACAAAACAGCCTGGTAACACCACCAGCAGGATGATCCCAGACCTCAAAGGTTTAATATAGCTAAAGAAGGGACGTGTAAGTCAAACAGCAGTGTCTCAGATATGAAAATAAATATGAAGAGAGACTCACGGGAGGCAGAATTTGATCGTGCTTTTCCAAACATCATCCAGAATGTGGGAGCTGTTGCCAGGAGATGTCAATTATTCTGATCCCATTGGCAAAGTCACCTTTATTGTAGGGATTGTTACTGGGAATTGCAGCCAACTGACTTCAAGTATCCTAGACTTTTGGCAAGGTAAGCCTCATTGTGGAGATGGATGCCGATTGCCTGGTAAGTACAGCAGGCAGTTAAAGGGGAAATCTGGCTACTGTGATCCCACTAGTCCAGCAAATGGCTATTAACAAGCCAGGGGGCACTAAGACCAAAAGCACAGACAAATCAGGAAAGAACTGTGGTCAAACACAAGTCCTCTCTTCTACTGAGCTCCCAGTCTAAATCATCATCTTTAAATTATAGGGCAATAAGACTTGACATTCGTGGACATGCTAGGACAAGGCAGCACTTACTATTTTTTTTCAACTTTGGTGCCAGGAAGTGAAGAACCTGATGGATGGTTTTCAACAGCTAAAATATCAACACTAAATTTTGCTAGCTCTTGAATAATTCAGTTTAAAAGAAATTTGTTCTTTGAAAATGATATTCTACTGACTTACCCTAAAAAACACTTATCAAGTGTTTGTTAGTGCATGTGATTTATTAGGTCTTAGAAAACAAATTGTTCCACATAAATGGGTATTTCACATGATTGATTGCAACACAAAGGCTCACAAATTTTTCAAGCACATCAACAAAAATAATTCCAAAATAGATTACTATCTTCCCTGTCCCCTTAAATAGAGAGCACCGAAGATACTGCACCCATTTTTTCATGAATCAGATGCATCATTCTGAACACTAGTAATCATGATACCCTCAGTAACCAATTAACCCCACCACCAAAGTAACATGTTCCCGAACTCAATGCCATCTCTTAAAAATAAAATGTGGGAGTAACTTTTCCTTGATTCCTCCCTATCAAGGGACAATTTTCTCTTTTGGCTGCTACCGGTATATCTGGCTTTAGCAGGGTGCCATGGCATGGACTTAATTTTGTACCACTAACATTCTCATGTTGAAACCTTCTCCCCAGATATGATGCAAATTGAAGATGAGAGCCTTTGGGAGGTAAGCAGGTTTAGGTAATAGGGTCTAGTCCCTCATGATGGTATTATCCTTGTACCTCATGATGGTGTCCTCATGATGGTGTACCTCTTGATGGTGTCCTTGTACGGGAAGATCACCAAGAAAAGCTTGTTCTTTTTCTGTCCTTATATGTACAGGATGAAGAGAACCACGTGAGAAGGTCATTGTCTGCGAGTCAGGAAAAGGCTAGGAAAGAAAGCCGAGTAGGTCAGCACCTTGATCCTGGCCTCCTCAGCTTCTAGAAGTGTGAGAAATAAATATCTTTTTGAAGTCAGACACTTTGTGGTATTTTGTCATGGCAGGCTGAGCTGACTACAATACAGGGCAATCACATCTTCATTTCTGATTCACTGTTTCTAATCTGCCATGAACTGTGAGACCAATTTTGCTTAAAATAAAAGTTTAAGTGTGATCCGTGGGTGCTATTTCATTTATTTTGACTGCTCAAGTGTTTCAAAGTATACTTCAACTTTAAGGTTAAATTTCAGAAGTTTGGTATTAACATTTGTTTTCTAGGCTTGAATAGTTAAAAACTGGTTAACAGAATCAAAAATAAAGATTTGGGGTGTGTGTATGTGTGTGTGTGTGTGTGTGTGTGTGTGTGTGTGTGTGTGTGTGTGTTAGTTTAAGAAAAGAGAAAAAAAAATCAATTGGCCTCACATATGTTTAAGAGAAGACTTTTAAATTCAATGAGACAAGAAAGAGTTCCCCTTGAGAAATCATGATGATGTATTCTTTCTGATTATCAGCATTTTGAGTGTGAATGGCTGAAAAACTTTGCAGGGCTGGGGTGGGGGTGAGGTGGAGAAGCAAACAGAAAATGTATATGTTAGAATTTATTTTGTCTTCAGGGATATAAGCAAGATGGTATTTTTAGATATTTGGAAGTTTGAGAGAATGGGGGTGAAAGGAGGACTGTTGCTAATGAAACCTCTGGAATAATAAAACTAATTAACATTCAGTTCACGTCAAACATATTTTTACTGTGGCTGGGTGACAACATAAACATAAACTACAAAAGACTACTATTCCCAGAGTAAATAAAATGGCTTATCGCCACACTTGGGTAGAGAAAGCTAAAAGCTAGCAGGGAGATCCCTAAGCTGTTTCTGCTATGATTTTTAGCAGATGACTTAACAGTGAGTTAACAGGATGCTTAACAGAATGGGGTCAGGAATACCTGATGAGGAGCCCCCTGAAAATTTATGATTATCAACTGCTAATAAGACCCACCAGGGGGAGGAGGGCAGAGGAATGCACACTGCAATGACTTGTTATTTTTGAGTACATTTGATGCCGTGTATATATTATAAGGAATTCAGGATGTAAGATAGGACAGGAAACGGAGCTTAGTTAAAAAGCAAATAAAGAGACCATTTACTTATATCAACTTCCACCTTTGGAGCAAAGCCAAGAACGTCATGTGGGTAACGTGTACAATGAATACAAATATTCTATGGGCCAGGTGCCAGAATTTTAGGAGTGGCAATTGAAAAATAAAAAAATGAAGAAAGTCAGAAAGAAAATGATGTGAGTCTCCCAAGTTCCGAGCTCAAGTTCCCATATGGAAGTGCAACTACTGGATGCGTCCTTCCTCTCTCCCCCAGCAAATGTTAAAGCCTGGCCAGAAGGGGCAGTTCAGATGTTGCAGGACAGCTAACAATGTTTGTGCAAGAAATAGCTATATTTGTAAGACAGTTTACCAAGCACTCTCACCTAAATTATTGCTACAATTTCCTAAGAGATTGCCTTTCTCTTCCTAATGTATAGGTGAAGAAGGCAAAACTCAGGAAGTAAATTCTTCACCCCAAGATCAAACAGCCAAAAAAGATCAAAAGTCTAACTCAGATGTGACTCCAAATTCAATGTTCTTTCCACGGACTGCATGAAGATTATCTACACCAAACAGAGAGGCTTGCTGGTCCCCCTGCCTTGGGTGGAAGCACAACTGGGCAATACGATAAAAAAGAGCTAAGAATAATAACCCACCTTCAAGTCATTGGTTTTACAGTATACTTTCTATTTTCTGACTTACATCAAATACCTCAAATCACCTAAAAGTAAAGTGACATCTTGACTTACAAAGAGCACCTTGCATGCACCCATAATGAACCTTACTCACTGAAAAAAGATGTATTTGCTCAAAAGCTTTTAGACTATCATTTTTCTCTGGTTTCAATCAGTTGCCTGTTGTTAGCGTCAACAATGACAGAGCTTGTTTTCAGTGAATGACAGGACAATTTCTGGTAAAGCACAAGTTTATGGACTAGCAAGACCAAACATAAAATGAGACTGAAAACACCATTTTATCAATTTTAAAAGGTTTTTCAAAGCTTTCAAGATTTTCAAAGCATGCACAAGAATCACCAACTTATTCAGAGAAGCCATTAGTTTGACTAGAAATAATTTCAAAAGCTGTTTTTCCATGAAGATTGAAAAGGATTTTGTTTTCCAGAAATTTCATGTTTCAACTCTTTGACCCTATGTTCCACCTACAATGTTTACTATTCCATACTGCCACACTCCCTCAGAACCACCCTTACCTTGACAAAAGTTCTTGAGGATTTTGGGGATTTCTCCCTTCCTTGAGTCACTCTGGCTTTCTTGTGAAAATCATTAAGGTTGACCCTCAACACATAGTCATCCGGCATTTATACATGTACAGTCATCTTTTATCCTTGTCAAGATCTTACCTTTCCTGAGGACAAGGAGAGCACATTATACACTTCATACTGTAACAAAGCCCTAGAGACAGAGGAAGTAACTGCCCCTGTCTTTTAAATAATGGGAATTATTACACTGTGGGAAGTTAGCAGAATTGATTACACAGTATACAAAGATTGAGACGGCAAGTGGAATAAGGCATCCACAAGTTAGCCACAATAGGAAGTCTCTAATCCTCTTAGAGGTGGATGAGACCACAGGAAGCAGTGTGCTACCCCAGGCCAAAAGCCCAAGTCTCCCAGGAAGAGGTTTAACCATGGACCAGACAGCCTCACTACCAGAGACACCACAGAAGCAATTATAGAGGTGAGAAAACCCTAACTTCTCTGCCAGACTATCAACATTCAGTGCCTCCTTTTGGTCACAATGGAAGTCAAAGAGTAAAAGAGACTGTATCCATGATACAAATCATAGAGGAAAAGAAGTAATCGATGGATCTAAGGGGGAAAATGAAATTTATTTATTTACAAAAAATTCTTACTAGCAAATAGAGAAATCAATTAATCCATCTGTTATCATCATATATTACAATTCACTTTTCCATTTAAAAATGGTTAGTATAAAAGACTGCAGGATGACAGATTGTTTAAGAGATGTGTCAAATATGGTTTTTATTCTAGTAACAGTAGGCCTAGAGATTTGGACCAGACCTTCTGCTGAGGATAACTAAGGAGCACACACACACGTACACATGCACACACACATATGCACAACATGCCCGTACAGATATATGGTCTTAGTGGCAGCATGGGAGAGTTAACACTATAGCAAAGGGACAATGTTTGGATTTCTCCTCTGGTGGCATTTGCCAGTCCAAAATGTTAAGCAGTATTTTGGTAGTCTCCTGAGAATAAATTCACAAATGTAGTTCTGAAGCTGGTAAGAGTCTAGGCCACAGACCCTAACAGTTTGAACCAAAAGTACACTGATTCTTGCAGTAACTTTAGCTCAGCTTTGAATTATTCTAATCCATGAATTGGATTAAGTTGATCCCAGATGCAAGAAGCACAGGCATGTAGTAAAACAAACAAACAAAAAAGAAAACACACAAAAAAACCCAGAAACTTCCCTACAGACAGAAATTATCCGAGACATGACTTTCAACACAACTTCCAAAACACAATAAAATAAATAGGTAAGCACAAGAGACAATAGATTGAACAGACAATCAAAGTAGTTTCATGGATTATCCAGACAGTAGACTTTTCAGGAGTGAATTTTAAAATAACTATGGTCAACAGAGAGAGAAGGAGGACTATGGATACTTTGGTGGTGGGTGTGGTATGGTAACACATTTCGCGAGGGGTATGACACTATTATCTCCAAATCATATATAGCATTGTGAACCAATGTTACCTCTATTTTAAAAATAAAAAACTATGGTTGCTCAATGTTGATAATTGTTGAAACTGGGTGATACACTCTGTGGGTTTATATACCTTTTCCTCTACTTCATGATATATTGTTAATTTTTCATAATAAAAAGTCTATGAATCAATCTGAAGAGATCATAGTTGCACTCTTTGCTGCCAGCACACTAGAACACCATTAATACCCTGCCCATGAATCACCTCTCTGACCATCTCCAGAGCAGGTATGTCATCAACAGCACTGAAACACAGCAAACACAGAAACAAAGCTAGGCTCACTCTTTCAAGGAATTCAGCATAGAATATGAATTACTTTTATGAATATATCAGATTTAAAAAAAAAGAAATTCTAGAATTGAAAAATGCAATAACCAAAATTAAAATCTCAGTGGATCAGTTTAGAACAATCAATACATAGCTGAAGGGAAACTTAACAAACTAGCACCAGCAGACAGGTAAGAAAAGAAGATTCAAATTCAAGATTAAGGGACAAAATATTGGAAAATATCTTTAAAATAGGATAGGAGGGTAAAGAAAAGTGTGAAGCTGTTGAAGCTCAAAAATTCTTCTGGAACCCTAAAGGAAAAAGAGAGAATGAGACCAAAGCAACTGTTGAAGAAACAGCAGCTGAGAATTCCAAAATGATGTAAAACAAAAAATTTGGATTCAAGAAGTTCTATGAGCTCCAAGTCGGAAAAATAAACAAAACCTTACTTAGGTTAAACTGCTTAAATACAAATACAAAGAGGAAATTTTAGAATGCAACTAGACTAAAAAGGAAATTGCTATCAAAGAAGCAACGTAGCAACAGTCATCTTCGCAAAACAAATATGAAAGCTGAATGTCAAGAGGACGATTTCTTCAGTGGTTGCCTTTTAGGAGGATGAAGTGTAGAGCTAGGAGGAGAAATGAGGGGCATTCCTGGGGTTGCTGATAGGACATTCATTTCATGATAAAGCATTCAAAATATATATGTGTGTATATATACATAAGTAAAACCACATTTACATTTAGTTACATATATTTATGTATCTTGTACACTTTTCTGTAAAAGTTTAAAAATTAGACAATGGTGGAAAGAATTCTAGTTATTCCACAAGTATATAATCACTGTCATACCGCTGGCTCTACTTGAAAGCAAATTTTATTGTATAATAAAAGTTTAGACCACAAAAGAAAATGCTGAATATTTGAGAACAAAAATTTTATGAGTCCCTGGTATGTAAGTAAAACTAGCCTAATCTCATATTTCTTACTTGTGATCCTAAAGAAGCTTTGCCTAACAAAAAAAACAAAAATCATGCTAATCACAGATATTCATATCATTATGATCAGGATGCTTCTATGGTGCTGAAAGCCATTTCCTTCCAAGCCCTTAACGACACACTAGCCACAGCTTTTTTTATATTATGTTTATCAAAATTTAAATAACAATTTTTAACAAACAAAGGGGAAAGGCTAAGTCCTTAGAGAAGATCCCATCATTACTTGTACTATTTTAAATAACTGACTTTTACCTATAGTAAAATTAGAACACTATCAAAATCACAGGGATGGGGCTGGACGGATGCCTTCCACTCCACGGTGCTAAGGCTGCATGAGGCTGCATGCCATACTCCCCAGGGTTGCCAGGAAAACATGAAGAACTGCACATGGTAAGAGTTTTAATTGATGAGTACCTGACCATTACAGCAATTTCCATTTCCAGAAGCATCCCAGCTGACATTGTTATAGAGTAACATAACTGAAAAGAGTAGGACTAATTGGAGCAATTAATTAAAAACACACAATTAGCTTCCACAGCAGAGATTTTTTTACTTCTTATCCTCATCACTTGAGGCCTGTGAGGGCTTTATTGAGTCTTACCACACTGGGGTCTGTCTGTGCTGATAATTAGAAAGGAGAGATGGGAAAAGACAAGTAGAGCTCACAGCCTGACCAGATGATGGAGTCTGGCTAGCTTCCTCCATGGCCAGACTGGGATCCTGAATAACACAGAGTGGTTTCTAAATGAGAGCCCCTGCAATGGAGAAACTTAATTCTTTTTCCAGTGTCTTTGTGAAAAAGTGAGGTAACTATTTCTTGTCAATTGCTCCTTAAAAATACGGAGAATACTCATCCATGAGCATAATGTTAGCAAGAAAGAACAATGTCCAGCCTGAATTTGGGGAATTTCAAGGTCTGGCAGCTGATTCCTAGAATGATGTATGGGTTTTTTTTGGTTCCACCTCTGAGTGATAAGAAGAAATCAGAACATCTTGGGAAAGACAAGAGGAGTCAAGAGCTCATATCATAACCTCATAGTGAGGAGCCCCAACTCTCACCTGGAAACATGCAGAGAATATACTAAAAAGCATGGGGTGTAGGAGCAACCACAAAAATCCCTTCAATATTATTTAAAATCAAGGTGTCAAAGTGAAGCTTGCCATAAAGGAAGTAGGAAGTAAATGAATCAAAAGTAAAGATTCTTTCTCTGGGAAAGGTGAGTCATGATCAGCCAATGTAAATCAATGCTACAATATCATCAGTCTGCAAAGAACCTGCGTGTGGGTTTTCCTTTGCTACTTTTTCCTAGACACTTTGCTCAGAAATAACATTTTATGTACAGGCTCTCTTCCTCCAGAGATCAATCTCTGATCTGACCAGATGGAGCTAGAATCACAGTGACAAGGTTACGTAAACACAACACTCCAGTGAGCAAAGGAAGATCTTTTTCATAGCTGCTTTCATGGTCAAGTAGATGTTATATCTGAAAAGGATGAATTTGGTGATTCTTGATTACAAATAAACCAAGTCTTTGTTTCAGCATTTTAGTTCAAATTCAGAATTTTTAAGGGCCTGTTTCTTCATTATACTTGCACAGACCTAAGACAACTGAAGTATCGTGGCAAAATACTGATCAATTCAATATATTCTTACACATTTAACAGAAAAAAATAATGAATCACTAGAAAACAATGCAAATGCTTTATAAAAATCTCAGCTAAAAATTTCAAATAGATAAGGTCTGTGAGGAGTATATATAAATTTACCTTTATTTCCTGCTGAGTCAGTACTTACTGTAGTAATGGCTGAACAATTGCTGTATTTCTCTATAATTACACATTTGCATTTTCTTGGCCATTCTCTACTTAAACGCAAATAAATCATATCTACCTGTGTTCAGTAAATATGTACATCACACACTGATCAAAAATTTACGATGTTTCAGTGATTAATGCAAAATGTCAAAAGATTTTAATTGCTTCACATACCCAAAACTTCAAGCTCACTCTAACAAAACCAATTAAGGCACTGGCATAACATTTAACAGCACAGAATAGATGTAACCTCCAATTACATTCATTACTGAAACGGTTCCAATCATCAACAATGAGGGAAATCGTGCCAAAATTGTAGTAGGATAGATGTATGTAGAGCAAGAAGTATCAAGATTCTGCCTCAGATATGTTTCCTACCTTACCAGGATTGGAAGAAAAGTCCAGGATTGAAAGAAGTCCAAATGAGGGCCTCCCTGGTGGCGCAGTGGTTAAGCACTGCACTGTGGAGCTGTCGGTAGGTAGCAGCGATGTGAGTTCGACGCCCGGCCGGGGAGATTCCCACATGGCGCGGCAGACCCCTCCTGCCTCACCTGCCGCTCCCCTCAGCAGTGTACTTCTGTTCATCTGCCTGTTCTGCTCCCCACTCTGTCTCTGGTGAGCCCTCTCACCACCCCACGCCTCTGACCTGTACCCCAGCCTATATGCATAAATAAATAAATCTTTAAAAAAAAAGAAAGAAATGTAGTTAAAAGAAAAGAAAGAAGTCCAAATGAAACGGTAGCAATCAAGGAAGCAAACAGCTATCATTTATGTGTTTATAGCCCCAAAATCAAAGGTGAAAATTTGGAGCAGTTGGTGTAGACAATAACTCCCTGTTTTTGGTTTTTTTTTTTTTTTCCTATTTGAATTAAACTTAAATTGCTTTGGAGTAGGGCAAGCTGACCTACCAACTCAGGCAGAAACATATTCAGAGGCAGACAAGAAGCAGCAGTGACTTTCCCCAATTTTCAGCACCAGTTTACACAAGGCCTGACCACTGACGAGGGAGAAGAGAACAAAAGGGAGAGAGATAGCAAGATCTGGGCCTTGTCCCATTTAGAAACGGTCTTGGCCTTTATAATTCATCTTTTATATAAACAAATAGGAAGCACCCAGATACGGTCAATGGCTAAGTGTGATACTGACGAATATTTGGGTGATTGGGATTGCTTTCAGCTGACTGTAACAAAATAATCCTTCCAACACTCATGAAGTCTGTTTTTCTCCTGAAAGATGTGTGGAAACAGGCAATGGCCAGTGTAAGTTCCCCAGTTCAAAGATATTACAATCCATGTCACTACTCTTCTCTTGGTCTCCAAAGTCTGTTACCTAACTGTTACGAGACAACAAAATCCAAGCATCCCCCACTGCCGCCCACCACCCCCGCCAAAATCTAGGCTACATGTAAGAGAAAGGGTTCCAGTACTGATATATCTTTATTTGGAAAATGAAACTGCCCCTCCCCCCTGAGGCATCAGCACAGATTTGTTAACAAGTGACTGGACCAAACTGTCTTCTGGCCACTCTTGGCTACAAGAGACTACAGGGAAGTATTTGGGATGTGGGAAAGGGAGGTCTCCTCCTTCGGAAACAGTAAGGGATGGGGCCCAGAGACAAGAGGAAATAAAGAAATAAGACCCTAACAGGAGATCACCAAAATATCTGACTTCAGATTTTGAGGTAAGATTACTGGAATATGAGAAAGAAACATCCCCTTAACTTATTTCCCACACACTGGAAAATATTTTACCTCAGCTTACTGTAGCAGGATAAGTGTAAAGAGTCTTCCAGGACTAACAATCAAAGCAGGACCCAGGACATGTCTGAACATCACAAAACTTGACAGGTCTATTTATAGGGTTTCTTTAGTATTTTTATCAGGCTTACTTATAGTCTGCTGTAGTATTTTTATCTAGCACACAACAAAGAAGATGGGGAAATACTGTTACAGTAAGATACAGAAGAAACATTTGCATTGACCACGTATGGCCTGGTGTTAAAAATGCCAAAATAAATGAAATAATTGATAATTGAATAGTGATGAGAAAAGCTAGATAATTTGAATTTACTACTTCTAAAAGAACCACGTATATATAAAATTAGAGACAAAAGGGAAAATTTGGCAAAACTTTTCTAAAAACTATTTGGTGGGCCTCCCCGGTGGCACAGCGGTTAAGCGCTGCGCTGTGGAGCTGTCGGCAGCGGCGACGCGAGTTCGACACCCGGCCAGGGACAATCTCACATGGTGTGGCAGACCTCTCCTGCCTCGCCTGCTGCTCCCCTCAGCAGTGTTTCTGATCTGCCTGTTCTGCTTCCCACTCTGTCTCTGGTGAACCCTCTAGCCGCCCCACGCCTCTGCCCTTGCCCCAGCTTGTATGTATAAATAAAAAATAAATCTTTAAAATAAAATAAAATAAAATAAAAACTATTTGGTAAGATCATAAGGGGTGTGAGGGAGAAATATTATTTTGGTGCAAGAATGGTCTTTTTTTCCCCCAAGTACATGAAAATTTACTTGAGCCAAAATATTTTGGGCACAATCATAATTTTACAGTATGTTTTTTAAGCCAGTGAGACAAACATATATTACTTAGATTCCTATGTGCTTTGATAATAAAGGGCTTTGAGGTACAGTATTTTTCATTTTCTCAATTAGAAAGGGTTAAAGTAAGCTTTTAAACGTAAAGATGCCTTGGTCTCCCAACTCCATAGAAGTTCTGATGTTATTAATTTGGGACAGAGCTCAGGCATAGGTTTGGTTTGTCCGTTTGTATAAAGCTCCTGCACTGACTCAAACGTGAAGCCAGAGTTGAGAACAACTGCCAAAAATATGATATTCAGTTGTATTGAGGATACAATGAATACAGAGTTCAGAAAACCCTAATGAGTGAAAATTAGTATCACCTGTCTCAAAAGCAATTTGGCAATATATAGATGCCTACACAGATTGATTCTCTTTCTAAAAAATATATCCTAAAGAAATGGGCAGAGAATCCAAGATTAATACAAACTGAAATATTCGCTGCAACTTTAGTTATTGGCAATATCCGTAGAGTAAAATGAAATACCTTGACACATTTGTGTAAAACAGTTTTCAAAGAAAAATTTCAAGAATGAGACACCACTAATGAAATGTTATATACAGGCTAAAAGTACATATGACCTAAATTATGTAAAAAATATTAACATTCTTAAGGTATGACTACAACATGAACATATATATGTATATTTTATAATCATATTCACACTTCTCTATATTTTTTCAAGTAATCTGAGTACACGGATTAGTTTTAGTAAGTAAATAATTCCCAAAGCCTTGGGTTATATTTGCATAATCTCCATTTGTTTGGAAAACCCTAGTTTGATTGTTTTATTGACTGAACCTAAGAACTTCTACTTTGAAGTAAAACCTAGGTTTTCACTAAATGATCAAACAATTAATTCACAGCAGTAGTAAAATAAGACTTCTTGTAAGTAAGATTATGGGCACCCTGGTGGTGGTGGGGGTGGTGGTAGCATACCACTGAGAAGGTGTAAACCCATTCCACTGAATCATACACAGATATAAAAATAAATATAATAATACAAATTTAAAATAAAAAATTAAATTTAAAAATGATCCAATAAAAAATCTTCCACTGTTCCTTTATAAAGTTCATTTTTATGAAAAATATGATTTACTCTTCAAACATAATTTTGAAGGGATACAACCACATATAGTCAATATCTATCACCAGCTTACCCTGTTCTTCATACCATTGTTGTCAAAGGATAAATTTAACCAGAACTGTTTCTCAATATGTTAAATATAGATATTTCTTTATAAAGGTCTTCCTCCAGACCTGGATACTCCCTTGTCCTTCTTTCCTTCTCTTTGTCCCCCTGTGCCCTTCCCCCAAAAGGAGAATAAGCCATTGCCCCTCTGAACTATAATATTTGCACTTGCAACATTTAATTTTACTTCTTGGAAGCTCTAGCTGAGCTAGCACACTGCAGCACTGGTTTCCAATTTTATATTCCCCAGGGAAACAGCTGGCTTAACGTCACGGTTATTGAGTTAATTGGTGTTTTGATAACGTGGGGTAATGACTTGTATTACCCCCTAATTTAAACCATTTCAGAAAATGTGTACAAGCTCTGTTGGGTATGGACAAGCGTCTGGTATGAGTCACTATGCTACAGAGAAGATGACTGTCGCCAGGTTGGCTGAGAAGGTAGAAACAGAACCTACGATGACGCTATAGGGTGAGGAATCTTGTCTATTTGCTTATCGGCCATGAGTAAGGAAATTGACTCTTTTCAACGGTTTGGGGGAGCTGGAGGTGAGCTGCTATTCAAGTCATGAGGCTTGAACATGCTAGAGGTAAGCAGCAGACAGCATCAGACACTATTACAATAGTTGCATCAGGTAACTATTACAACTTGTATGGATCAGGTTCAGCCTACTCAGTGATTGGAAGAAGCCAAACTAAGAGCTGCTATAGTTACAGAGTCTATGTTTGGTAAGGGAAGAGACAAAGGGCTGTAGATTATATCCTACATAGACCCAGCAAAGGAATGAGCTCAGCAAAACTTGTAAAACATGCAGTTGGTTATTGGGTATTTCTCACCTACTCTACACATAATGAGGTTGGTGCTTCTCCCCAATACCAATACGAGGTTTGCTTCCAAACGACAGCCAGCTAATTCCCATGAACTCTAACATAGCAAAGGGGTAGACTTAATGGCAGCAGCCAAAGCAAGAACCCTCCTCAAATCCACTTATATTTTGGAAGTAGAAGACAGGGGTATGTGAAGAAGACCAGGAAAAAAGGAAGTCCATAGTCTTGCCTGCCTGTTCATAGTGGTTAATGTGAAGAGGCGGGGTATAAAGCAGCTCCATTTCCCTGCCATCATCCTGAGTGCTATACTAGAACTAAAGGGACCTTAAAGATCACTTAAGACTCACTTAAATTTAAAATAAACAAATCAAGAAAGTGTGTCTTCTCTAAATGTTTCTACTCGTCTAAACACTAGTTTACTCCAAATGCACTTCAATTCTGCCAGCACCCCAGAAATTTGTCATGCACCTAAGACAAAGAGAGGCTATTAATAATCATGTTACAATAACAAATAATAATTAGTGAACTTTTACCATGCTCCAGGCACTGTGTTAAAACTTGAAATCAACCTGGATATATCATCCTCCTCCTCTTCATTATCAATGGTTCCCTGTTCAGAAATAACCTTGGAAAGGTGGAAGGTTTTGTTCCAGGACACTTGACAAGAACGGGTGGAGCCAAGCTCAAACCCAGGCAGCCCCATGACATTGCTGTGATTTGAACCATTTACAACAGGAGGAGGGGAGATAGGAGAAGCAGCAGAGGAAGAACTATATTTTGAGTCAGCCATACCTGAGTACTGGTTCTACGTCAATCTCTTTGTCAAACCACCTTTTACAATCACCTTTGTGGACCTCAACATCCTAAGATAGATTTGTATCATCAACTTCTATTAATTATATAAGTGAGACAACTGAGGTTCAAAGGGGTAAGATGATTGTTCCATGGTCCCCCAGATGATGATGCTCACATTAGAACCCAGAAAGCTAGATGCCCTCATGTCACTGGGTCCAATGTTCTTCTGCTGCTTGGAAAAGGCACTGATGAAGAGGTCTGGTCATTTGAATATTGAGTATGTTCCAACTTTCAAGGAGGATGAGAAAAATTTTATTTTGCATTATTTGGTGTTTTGTTATTTGCTTAGGTTATTTGGCTTGTTTCCCTTTAAAAACATGAAAAAGCAACTAGTAAAACAGTCCTCAAACACTAACTTAATCTTAAAAAATGATGGCACAGTAACACAGAGAAAAAGTGGGTCAATTACTCTTCTTCAAACAGCTTTAGTCACTGCAAAGTCATAAGACCAAAAATATGACAAAAATAGTGTATGTAAAAATAAGCAGAGTTGTTCATTAGTAGTATGTTTTTACAGATACCATATAGAATTTATTCCCCCAGTAACAAATATGATCTCCAGCCTACATCCTGAATCTCAGGCACCTGTTGGAATCTATTACCTGCCATATTTCCCTGGTATCTGACAAAATTGAGAAGTGATGCTGAAAATTTTGTCAGGCTTTTGTCAAGGCAAAAGACATGAAAAATCTAAGAGTAAAGTGAGTTCTTAATCATTTCCCTTTGTGTTTCCTAGCATGCTACAGTGGGTTAGGATGAGTAGGCTATATCAGAGCCCATTACTGAGTTTCCCTTACTAAATTAAGCAGAGCTTGAGGATAGTGTACTGTTAAAAACATCAAAGCCAAACCTTATGCAACCAGGGAATGAGGAGATAAACACGATCCAGGATTAGAAATGTGGACATTAGAACCCATGGGAAGTCAAGAGAACACTAAAGAATGAAGACAGGAGTGCTGGAGACCCAAATTAGGACTCCTGGGAGGAAAGGAAAATTAGAAGTAGTCACTAAGGATCTATCTGCACATACAGGTGAGAGACCAGGGAGTCAGAACTCCCACTAGGAACAGCTCCTGTGACTTGAAGGGACTTGGCTTTATCTACTCAAGTCTTGTACACTTGATTCTTCCTCTTTTTTTACTCCATGAGCCATTCAATCTGTTGATTTTCCCATACAATTTGGGTAAGAGTAATGTTTATTAAATTCCCTTCTAGAATACCCACAGCCCCTATCTAGCACACAGCCCCCACAGGACATGTAATAACCAATGACCCTAAACAAGCAGCCAACATTCAGTGGGGGCTCCAGTTGACAAGGCTACACAAAGTGGCCCACTGTTGAGTCTTTGGTCTTATGAGATACACTGGATAGAGGCTGCCTTTGGGAAGAACAAGAAAAAAAAAAAAACAAAAACCTGGGCATTAAAGAGGATTTTAATTTTCTCTGTAATGTTTTACTTAATAAAATTTAGATTAAAATGTCAACTACAAATTTTGCATGGTGTGAATAAGTTGTTATATTATACCCTGGGGTTTTCTATATTTTTTAATAGATTAAGGAAACCAAAATATAATGAGAGGGAGGGAGGACAAAGTGGGCTAAGACTCAAGGGGCGAAATGCGAGGAGGGGGTGGTGAGCTCAATGGGAGTGAAAGGGGGGAAAGGAGAAAGGATTCATACTGAAAGGCTTCGTGAGGAAACCCAGTGGTAAACTGATAGAAAAGCAAGCTTTCAGAAGGGTAAGTACCCAAACTAAAGGAAAGACAAAGTTCTAGAAGCCATGAATATAGAGACAGATATTCTTAGAATCCAGAGAAAGGCTCAGAGAAGTTCTAGGATGATGTTATCACCCAAGACTACAAAGGAGAGAAGGGAATTAGTGTCAATAGGTAAAATCTAATGATCTTCCCAGAATTCTAGAGAACAGGGGAGCATCTTAACCTCTTATCAGACATATTGCATTCATTCATATAGTCTGGCATAGGACTGTTTCTCTGCTTTACAATAGAAGCCCTAGAAAAGAGAGTTCACTGTATAATTAAATTCAGACTCTGTCAAGAAATGGACTTTTTCTATGGCAGGGCCTATATGCATTTACATTTCTGAATCAGAAGTACAGGCAGAAAACACACTCCCTGGTAATAGCCTACCTGTTATGCTAGAAGTAGTACACAAATGCACTTCTTTTTGCTATAAGAAAGCAAGCTGGAGGGGTTTTATTTCTTAAAATATTTTAATATCTGGTAGTAAATCTAGCAGTTTATAATACTTTCAATGTTAGAAAGAAGACAAAATTTCAAACATATTGACCGCTTCCTTTCATTAAGGGAACACTAGGCAGCGGAGGAGGATTCGTAACTGCAGGCAACATACATCCTCTCATTAATCCCAGCTGCTTAATTAAATCAATTGAAAGGTTCTAATTTCATTGTGTCTTTTTTAGATGCCTACATTAATTTATTGGGAAGAGAAGATTTCAGATGGTTAGAGTCCCATTTGGTTGAATTTCCTCAGAAGAAATAGTCTTGTACTACGAAAGAGATTGACACAATCTACTGACAGATTCCCTCCTTTACCTTTTCAGGCTGTCAGAGAACAAAGCAATCATACACGGTGGGACCCATTTCTATAAGCCACATAGGATACAGAGAAAAAAGGGTGGCCTCCGCACTTGATAGTCACATTTCAGTCCCTGGAGAAGGTGGAATTTTACCACAGCATCTGGCCAGCAGAAAACCACCAAATCTAAGAAAATGCATTTAAACAACCTTTCCAGGAACAAAAAGTAATTCAAAGTAGCAAAGAAAAAAAGTGACATATTTCAAAGCAATACAGTATGGGGATGAAAAAAATCTGTACTAGGTCAGCAGAGGGATATTGGAGCCTACAGGTCATTCCAGACAAGACTTCAAGTAAATGTGTGGTTGTGTTTATGCATCAGTAAGGCTTTAATTCTGGGAGGGAGAAAACACAAAATTGCACAAAGTGAACAGTGGCTCCATGTGTTTGCACATGAAGGATAGTCTGAATGGAAATCATCGCATATATAATCAACACATGACCCTTTTGCCCCACCCTACCTACAGTAAGAAAAATTCTTAATCTTAGAAAAAAATGACTCCTGAAAAAATTACACTAAGAGAAAAAACCTGACAATAGTATTATTATTTCACCCAATCTAATGTTCAAGTTTTACCTCTTTATATGAAAGGCACAACAACATACATGCATATAATTTTTAAAAGGAGGTGCATCTGCTTCACTCTGAGGTACATACAAAATTGAATCCCTAACCCCACAATCTGTGGGGAGTTATGCGGGCCATAGGTGCTCTCAGGGCTTATGCTCTCACAGTCATTTCTCCTCCGAGTCTCAGTCTCTGCTACGCTCCTGCTACACTCAGGTCTTACCAACGGCTCCTCACAAACCCTCTGATCTCTTTATTGATCCCTAACTCAGCTAAGTGGCCTCCCCTAATTTTTCCAGAGCATTACTCACCCATCACATGTGTATATGTAACACACTTTATGTCTAAAGCTGCGGTGGGAATTATATCACAGCACCCCACATACCCCATAAAATATACCTTAGGTTATATTCCTTGGTTAAATAAATTATATAAAATGGTATGCTAATTCTGATTGAGTTAACATTACCCATGGGAGGAAAAAAAGGCAAGAAATATATAAAAGTGCTAATGGTGGTTACCTTAAGTTAATAAAATTATCGCTTATATCCTTTCCTTCCTTTTCCTTTTCTACATTTTATTTGATACACTTGCCCCTCTACAGGCAGAGGGTGGGTGGCCTTCTCTTCTGATCCCCATACCTTTGGGGTTCCTTTTTATATTTATAAAGAAATGTCATCTCTGCCCCAGCTGATTGAACTGTTTCAAGCCAGTGGCTCTGTACTTTCCCATCTGCAAAGAAGAATTGCATTCCAGGTACTTATCAGAGATGACCTCTAACTCCTTGCAGCTCAATATTTTGCAAAAGTTCAGCTTAAAATGAATAGTATAAATGGGAAATTGCCTAGAGGTTCTTTCTTTCCCTTTATAGGATTATACATTGGCAAAAGGCCAACAAGGCATGTTATATAAAACAGTCCCATAGAATTCAGTGGCAATCACTCTGGGGCATTTAAGAAATTGATCATCAGAGCTGAAAATATCCTCTTTATGAGTACCCAAGAGAAACCTTACTTCTGTTCCCAGTACCAGGGACAACTGAACTCCTAAGAAAAATTGGTTTTAAAAATCACATAAACAAATGAGATTTTCCTCTTTGTTCCATGAGCACACACCATTTTCTATACCCAATTTTGCCTTATTTCTCTTTCCCCAAAGTGTTCCTTATGTTTTGCTTTCTTATTTATTTTAAATGTCTTAGAGTTTTTATGAAACAAAATAGCTATTCTAAAAAGCCCTTGCCTTAATGTTGAAAAGGAAAACAAATTTAAAGAAGTTCTTATGAACTGATGGCAGCTTATGATCAGAACCTCCTTTCACTTTTCAGTGAAACAGACAACCAGCATCTCCTTTGGCAAACAACACTGATCAAGGAAAATAGTTCTTCTCCATCCTTCAATGTCTGCTCTAAGAATCCAAGACTTTTCCATAAGAAAGCCGAATCTCTTTTAAGAAGTTCGAGTCAATACCACTTTTGGGAATCTACCCAAAGGACACAAAAACACTAATGCAAAAGGATACATGCACCCGTATGTTCATTGCGGCACTGTTCCCAATAGCAAAGGTATGGAAGCAACCCAGATGCCCAAAAATAGATGATTGGATCCAGAAGATGTGGTACATATACACAATGGAATACTATTCAGCATTCAAAGAAGATAAACACATGCAATTTGCAGCGACATAGATGGAATTAGAGGGGATCATACTCAGTGAAACAAGCCAGAAAGAAAGAGAAAAATATTGAATGGTTTCACTTATAGCAGGACTATAAGGAAACCAAATAGGAGAGAGACACTGGGGGTGGTGGGGGAGGATAAGGGCACAAAATGGAATAGAAAAGAACACAAGGGACCACGGAGATGGATCACAGGTGAATTGGTGGTGGGTTACCCAAGGGGAATACAAAATGTAAAGGACATAAATAACAATAAAAATATATTTTAAAAAAAAGTAGTTCAAGTCAACAAAATGTTTTTTCTAAATAGTTTGTTTTTTACTTGGTTCATCCTGGGAAAATGTATGTGCCTGAGATTGCCCACTGTTTTCCATCAGCATCAGGACACATGAATATTCACCTTTTAGGAAAAGAATGCAGATAAAGAAGAATCCCATGAATCTCTGTTCCAGGTCACGTCCATACAAAGTAGCAACAGGTTCTAATTCTGCTGAGTTAGGGAGATGGCAACATGAGATGGCAAACCTGTCATTCCATGGCAGACACTGCATAGACCTCTAATTGCAGAAAGGTTATTGTGTCCTTGTCATATGGCCTGAGTTACTCAGAGGCCCGAGTTACTCCAGAGGCCCAGGGACTCAATATGAAGTATGAAGAGGAAATACAGCTAAGCACTGAGGGCCAGAGGGAATATGTTTGTGTCCATGTTTAAACATTCTATGCAATATGCTCAGGCTTATTTCCCTCCTAAACTAATTTCTAGAATTATCTTTTTGCTGAAATGGAGCAAAGCCTACCACAAAGTTCTGTGTACCTGCAGCTGTGATTAATGCCTCCTCACAAAAACAAGCCCTCAAGGATCACTGTATCGCCATAAATATCATAGTTAAGTGGAGTGAGTTCTTACTATGTGCCTTGAACCCTGCAAGCTCTTTACAAACAATCTCATCGCTCCTCACCACCAACCATTAAAGCAGGTCTATGCCCATTTTTGTGTTGACACTCAGACCACTGAGTACCTTCTTCAGGGTCACACAGCTACCAGATGACAGACAAGATTCAAATTCAGATCTGTCCAACTCCCAAATACATGCTTTTAAATATGACTTGAGAGGGACTAACTTGTCCAGAAGAGCAGAAAGTCTAAATTCTCTTTCCAAGGACTGGCTGCCTCAATAGATCTTGGAAATCCCCAGGTGCTTTCTTGTTGGTAAAGGTTCTATGAGTCTTGCTCCTAGTTAGTCATAGAGCCAAAACTCAGACACACTCCTTTGATCCCAAAAGACCATAAGGTCTTCCAATAGAAGACAGTTACTACAGGAAACACAGTTAAGCCAGAAACTTAGTGTTTGAACTCTTTCTAATCCTCGATTTTTTCACTTGGAAATGGCAATCACAAATACACCCACTTCTTGTGAGAATTCAATGCATTTACACACATGAAACACTTGGAACAGCAGCTAGCATACAATAAATATGCTGGAAATGTGAGCTACTATTGTTAATAATAATGGAATTTATTATTGATGTTGTTAGCAGCAGTGTCCATGTGGAAATCAGGCAAAGGGATCATGGGTATCGGCCCAGGACTGAATTATTGAGGGCAGTGGTCCTTGAGCCTGCTAGTGTATTAAAATTCCCTGGAGGAGTTGAGACTTTGGTCCCCCACTTCCCAGTAGTGTCACTAAAGCCCTCATGAAAATTCACTAGCCCTTAGCCACTCTGCCCCCTGTAATTTTTAATTCTCAATAACCTGTCATAGCCAAACCTCACTAAATATTCCATAAAAACTACTGATTATCACTTATACATACATTCTCTCTTTGGAGCTAGATGTATTGCTGTAAAAGTTGGGGAGGGCAAGAAAGATATCCTTTCCCCAATTCAAGAATGTGAGCCTCAGAGTTAAGGAATTTTATTAAGGATACAGAGCTCAGGAGTAGCAAAGCCCAGGCTCAAACTCCAGTTTTCTAATTCAAATACCAACACAGGTCACATCACATTAAATTGATGAAAATGGAAAATGTTGCAAAGTCATCCACTGTCAAACAAATCCCTTCTGCAACACCCCTTTGAAAATTTCATTCTTTTTTTCTTAATTAAGATAGTCAAAGTCATCCCCTATGCAAGGTCATTACTTACAATTTCGACAATAGCTTATCATTAATAGGGTCACAAATCCTTTTAACACATACACATATACACATACAGATACACACACCCCTGTTACTTAGCAACAGATGAATGCAACATGCCCAGGCAATTTAAAATTTTATCTAGTGGCTATAAACTTCATACTGGAATTACCAAACACCACCAACTTATTTTTCCTTTGTTGGGAACTCAAAAGTCCTACAGTGTCTGCAGAAGAGCAGGGTGTATCACCGCCACTCTTTAGTAGATGGCCTTGATCACACCAGGAGAGCTAAGGCCTTTCTGTTCTAAACCCCATGTTGATTTCACAAAGGCTGTCTTTACTCTCCCTCCTCAAATATGGGCACCTCGCCATTTCTCCTTGGAGGCTGCCTTGAACTCCATGAGAACATGCCACTGCCGGTGCCCTGTTCTCCTGCATGCCTCCCAGTGTGGACTCCTTCTGTGAGAGGAATTCAGCTCCGTGAGGGGGAATGGGTGTGGATTCTGGGGATCACACACCCAGTGCCCGTCCAGCAGAGTTCACAGCCAAAGAATGTGCCTGTTCATGTAAGCTACACATCAATGAGCAAGTGTTGAGATCACATTCAGGGCTTAAAGGTACATAAAACTGGACTTTAATTTTATATGTTAATGATATATCGTATTACTACATGCCACTGTTAACTTCCTTCCATGTGGCAACTTTAGTAGAAGACAAGTATCTCTTGTGTCCATTTCCAGACCCTGTCACACACAGATTCCAGTATCAAGTGTCACAGCAACGAGAGGTCCATGCTGCTCCCTCTGGAGGACAGAGTTTAATCAAGGAGTCAAACACTTGGGGTCTGAGTTCTGACTCCAGTAGGAATTTCAGAAGGTTATGGAAGGCACCGTCAGTACAGCTGGGTACCTACTGTTCCCACCAGTCACTAAGAGGGCACTTTAAGTGTGTGGAGCCCAGCACAGCCTTGTGTGGGCTCCATGGTTGTCGAACCAAACATGGCAGGAACGTCCATTCAGTTGAAGAGACTAGACAGAATCTTAAAAGATTAAAAATAACAAAAGAAAAGTAAAGTTACATAGCAAACAGTCATATTTGACATATATGACAATATGGATATAACAACAAAAGTTTCAAAGACACCTCTCCCCTCCCCAATCCCCCCCCCCACACGATACTGGGCTACCAAGGTCACAGAAAATACGGAGCTATAGCAGGGGGCTCTGTGTTGGAAGAGAAGGAGATGTGCATACAGATATAGGTGAGGACGGGTGGCTACAAGTGTCCAGACTAAGTGGTTAATCTTTAGATGGGAAGATACTGGAAATTTCTCAACAAGAGTAATGTGTGCAACAGAGGATATTGAGAAGATAACTTTTTCAGTTTATAAGTAAAACCCACCAACCATCCCAGTCTTTTATTTAATCTACTATATGTATCAGATTCCCACCATAGCCCCAAAAAGATTTTTTAAAAATTAACAAGGAGTATTTGGGGAGAAAAACACAAGTAGGCCCCCAAAAACCACATAAAAAGAGGCACAGTTGATTTGATGCTGAGGTTGGAAACCCAATATTGCACAGTGCCAGGTCTAGATGCAGGGTGAATGTTTATACACGTAGCTGAGCAAGACTGAGGGGTCCAGTAACATGTCCTTCAGAGATACTTTGATGAATAAAGACTCTCATGGAGCAACTGCTCTATCCATCAGGGTATCAAACCTGTTTGTCAAAATAAACTTAAGTCAGGTCATATAGAAGTCAAGGAAGTGGGAAGAGAATTTAACCTGATGATTAACAGTTCCTGTTTTCATCTTCAATTTCCAAATACTCCTTGTTGTCATAATTTCTCTAGTGAATCTTCTCCTGAAAGGAACTTGATTTGAGGAACTCACATTAAATCTACAAGGTACAGTTCCCTTTCTCCTTGTATCCTGTGAATTTTATTCCATGGGCAGAACCTCCTGGGATTTCTTGAGAGTCAAGCAGAAGCAGAACAGGAAATGGGTGCCAGGCAGCGGGGAGGGTATGAGGGGTGAAGAAAAGGAAAATAAGCATTTATTGGGTATAGTTAAAATTTCCTTGCAAAGATAGAAAAAAATTATAACTACTACAAATTATTGATATATGTGCTGCTGAAGTGAGCACTAGAACTACTACAAATTATAACTACTCTTTTTTCATTCAGGTCATGAACAAAATTTCTAACTACTGCACTCTGCCACCAGACTCCAACCAAAACCACAGGAGATAGAATGTCTTCATTTCTCTCTTCAAGGCAATGTCTCTAAGACATCAGGTTTGATCTGAGGTGTGCCAATTCGGTGTTGTCATGATAACCACTGCTACTCAGAGTCACTTGTTTCATTCTGTCATTTTATTTTTGCCTTGCTCCCCCCCTTCCCCCCAAAAAAGCTAGATGGAAACAAGTTCTACACATGGCCACTTAAGAGAAAAGAATAAGAAACTATAAAAATTTATGGCGTGCCTTTTTAAAGCATGAGACATAGAGTTCATCAAAGGACCTCATTTAGACTTTGTCTACCTTTAATATTAATTCATCTTTCCATATGTGGGACTGAGAAAATTCACACAGTCCAGGGATACTCCCTCAGTCCATAAGAACAGTGATCTGTGCTTGAGCTTGCAAACTGCTGAAGAGGGATTATTCTGAGAGTCAGCCCAGAGCCTCCTCCCAGGGAGTGATGATGTCATGTTTGCAGAGTACTTTGAACCTTCTCAGAAGAAAGGCCGTGCACAAATTCAGGACATTCTTCTTGCACTATGTAAGACATAGCCATCATTTTTTGGCTTCACTTTTAGAAAACTTCCCCTCTAGCCAAGTGAGTGCTGGGAAGTCACTATAAAGGGAAGATAAGATCCTCCATGACCTTCCTAGATTTTCAGTTGTGCTAACCAGCCTTCTCTCCCTCACCTCTCTGTTCTCTCTTGAAGTCTCCAGCAAAGGGGAAGAAACGAGTAATGAAGGATGAAAAGAGAAAGCTAAACAGTCATCTATCCGCCTTGCAGTCATATCCCCAGAAATGTGCCTTTCCAGAGTTTACCTAGAGAACCAAAAGAACCTGATTTAAAAGTTAGTGCACATATTCCAACGCAATTTTATAAACATAGCATAAATAAAAAAAAAATATTTAAGCCATAAGTTTGCTCTCAGGGAACTTCTTGTAGCAGAAAAGGAGTTATGTTTTGATTGCAAAGAAGGACATTGGTGATACTGAGGTGTTAATGAAAAGATAACAAAAAGCAAGGAGTAGATTCAGCAATCTCAAGTTAACTCCTTTCCAAACTCCCTCATTGCAAACCCAACACCCCCCCAAACCATCTCTTTCTACTTTGATCAGAGCTTCCAGATAACCTTCCAGAACTAGTGACTTCTCTAAACACATACAAATGACCAACAGACATGTGGAAAAAATGCTCATCATCACTTATCAGGGAACTACAAATCAAAATCACAGTAAAATACCACCTCACCCCAGTGAGATGACCTATATCAAAAAGCAAAAACAATAAATGCTGATGAGGATATTGAGGAAAAGGAACCCTCCCACACAGTTGGATGTAGACTGGTCCAATCTTCATAGGTTTCTCAAAAGATTACAAATGGATTTGCCATATGATTCAGCACTTCCACTCTTAAGTATCTACCTGAAGACACAAATACACTAATTCAAAAGGAAACCTGCTCTTCTGTGTTTACTGCAGCACTATTTACAATAGACAAGATATGGAAACAATCCAAGAACAGATGAATGGATCAAGATGTGGTATATACTGGATTGTCAGAAAAGTCACGATGTAATTTTTCACTGTAAAACAGAAAAAAATATGTCCAGATTTTTCCAACAGCCCAATGTATGCAAAGGAATACTACTCAGCTATCAAAAAAGATAAAACTCCTGCCATTCTTGGCAACGTGGATAGAAGTGGAGAAGATTATCCTAAGCAAAATTATTCAGAAAGAGAAAGACAAATATCAGATGGTGTCATTTATATGGAGAATACAGAAAAACAAAGGGTTAGGTAAAGCCAAACCAAAAAACTAATTCTTGAAAACTGACTGTTGAATGGTGGCAACCAGAGGGAGAGGAGGAGGGAGAAGGGGAAGGGTGAGAACAAAGAGCGGAGGGAGCGCAAGGGCCTATGGTGGTGGACTATGGGTTCTCTGGTGCTGGGTGCACTATGGCAACAACACCTGAAGTGGGGGAATCCTACACGCCTATAATGCAGACAGTAATGTAAACCAATATCAAGTCAATAAAAAAATATTAAAGAAAAAAAACAAGTAGCTTTCCATTATATTCTTCATATAGCAAATCCAAGTCAATTTAGAAACAAGGTCTGATTTGGGTCATTAACCATCAATTGTTGTTCAATTTGGGTTAATAACCATCAACCATCCTTCAACTCTAGAAGGAAACCTCTCTCAAAGGGTGACACTTTTCATTTTCATCACAGGCAGGACATGTCCATTCGGAAAAACAAGCAGACCCAGAAAATTGCTGTGACAAACATACTTGCTGAGAGAGTCCAATTTCCGTTGGGGTGGGAGAAATAATTCTTAAGTTCTCAAAGTCAATTCCAAATTCTACCAGGTGTTAAGTCTGCCCCCTTAATATTTACCAAAAAGAATCACAGCCTACATTGTTATCCCATCCGATGATGAGATGAAATCATATCCCTTCACATTTAAAAACATTCTTTCCTCCCTTTCAAGGGCTCCTTTAAGATATCAGTAGAAGACCCAGCTCCTGCTAAAAGTGCTTCTCCCTTTACAATGGAAGCCCCTTAACTCTTTGATCTGTCTATCCATTTATTCCAGACTTCTGACTCTAAGAATCATTAAGTAGTCCTTCCTCTTTTAGATGGCAAACTCTGTCATGCTTCATAATTGAGTGGGCACTCGATAAATGAATGCTATAGTGCTCCGAGGAATAATACACTTCCCATTGGCAGCCAATCCAAGAGAAACTTCCTTAGAAGAAAGGACTGTCAATTACCACTTAACAAGCCTGAATTTTGGCTCCCATAGAAAAAGCAGACAAAACAATAGCAACTTACTCCCCAACTGCAGCCACATCGCTATCTGGTTGCTGCCCTCCAGTCACCTGGCACGAGGCTGGTCCCACAGAAGGTGTTCAACAAGTCTCCCTGTTGGTAGATTGATTCATAAAGGCACACGATAGGTGAGATGTCATCCGTCACTGATTAGGTAGATGCCAGCTGGGTTCCTAGCGGTCTGGCTGAGCAGAGCTCCTGACCTGCCATGGTCCTTGGCTCTGGTACAGCTGACAAATCTAGCTGGATGTGAGCTGCCCACCCAAATGCAGAATGCACAGAGTGAGGACAGGGAGGGAGGGGAGGCAATTCTGGAACACTGAAGAAAGGGGACGGACTTGTTTTTGTTTCTTCTGTAGCAGCTACCACAACATCCCTGTCTCCCCAGGGGTGGGGTCCATTCAAAATTTACAGCACAGCTTTCCTTCTACACTACCCATGGCTGGGCCAGCAATTCAGGCTAGACACCAAGAGAGCCTCAATTAGCATGTGAATCACTTGGGAAGTTTAAAAATGGTCACACCCAGGATCCATTTTCAGACCTTATTACTGAATTGGTCTAGAGTAGAACTCCAGGAGGTTGACAGCCTAAAACAGCTCTCAGGATGATTTGAATGTGCAGGCAAAGTAGAGAATCACAGCCTCCACTGTTCTAATCCTGGTTCCAGACCTGTAATTCCTTTGCTAGTCTTTTACAAAAGGGGCTGTTGATAACAAATCTTATTCTTGTTAATAATAGTAGGTAAAAATTCCTGAGTGTTTATTATATCATAGGCACAATCTAGGTGCTCTATTTGTGTGAATGCACTGAATTCTCATAAGTGGGTCGTACACCCACATTTTCCAGGAGCAAAAACTGAGGCACAGAAGAAAGGTTAGATCATTTGCCTCAAGTTTCACAGCTAGGAAGTGACAGAGTCAGGCTGTGACTGGCTCCAGTACCTTCTCTGTCAACCAGTTAATGCCTCTCTGTACTCATGAAGCGCACAAAGGCTTACAGATTCCACGTCCTCTGGATCCTGAACAGACAGAATCACCTCTTCAGAGACTCACATTTCTAAATATACATCTGATCCTATGGTTCCCTCACCAAAAGCCTTCAATGACTTACAAATTGCTTATGAAATAAAAATCTAAACAATATACACATATCTTTCTCAGTTATACCTGGATATCTCTCTGGTACCTTAGCTACCTTAGTACCCACCTTAAGCTCCTCTACCCTTCAACTCTACCAAACTCCCATTCTAAGAGCGTTTTAAATACTGTAGCACTACATCGCCGGTAAACTGCATTGATGACAAATGCAAACAATCTAATTTGGGGCCAAAATGGTGGAAAGTAATTACAGAGTCACCAGAAAGTAGAAATGGACAAGCACTGCACTCTTACATTACAAAAAAAAAAAAGCAAGATAAAACCCAACACTGCAAATTAGGAGACCCCCATGAGTTCACAGTGCAGCCAGGATGCAGATACCTTCTACATGGTAAAGTGCAAACTACTTGTGGTAGGCTTCACATCTCCTACATCAGTAAATCTAACCCTGCCTTCTGATACCACATTCATCTGTTATAGGCTGGACAAAACCCAGTTTATGCTTTCTTTATTCAGAGGGAGGTCATTTTTCTAGTCAGTCAACCCATGCCAAATAATATCTCCCTTTTATGCTCCAGATAAAAAGTTCACACATTATGAAATTTTCTGACTTTGCAGAAGCCTAGCCCAGGATGTCTCAACTGTGGCACTGTAGCCGTGTAACTCCCAGAGAAAGGGGAGGTTCCAGGTTCCCTGCCCCAGGGTGGAGCTGAATAGCAAGGGGAAGGTAAAAAGAACTTGAGCCGAGGACTTGGAGGAGGGACATGGAGGAGCGACATGTTAAAAAGAAGCCACGCTTTCTTCTCAACCTTGGACTTGCACCAGGGGCTTGGAGGACATGGAAGGAGACACTTGAAAGAGACCAATGGAGAGGCTGGCAGTGACAGCCTTTATTTTGACTTGCATTTTGGTTTTGTGCTTTTTCCTGCAGAATTTGCTGACCCTCTCTTCCCCTTTCCCATAGGTCTCCACCAGAAGGTGCCTTAGACTTGTGGCAAGATTTTGGGCCTCAGTGGCCCCACTTTGGACAAACCCTGTTTGGGAGGGTATTTACTCCTGAGGGAAAGGGTAACATTGGGTGTTTTCATGAGGAAACTATTTTAACTATATTCTTTCTCTTCTCTCTATTGCACACAAATTGTATTAAAATTCTTTCCTATTAAAGGTCTTACGAGCAGTATGTTTTATCTTTATGAGATGGATGGCAGAATTCACTTAGAGCATGCAGGTTTGGGGGTCCCGGGGTACCCCTCATTATGCTTGCTAACAGCACCATAGACATTTCGGACCAGGTAACTCCTTGCTATGGAAGGCTATCCTGTGGGGTCTCAGCAGCACCTCTGCCCCTATATACCACTAGCACATCTCCCTGAGGCAGGACAACTGAAAATGTTCACTGGGGGGACAAAATTGCTCCCAATTGAGAACCACTAGTTTAGCCTTATCCTCAACACATTCTGGAGTTTTTCTGTAACCACAACTCTGCTTTTACCACATTTGGACACATTTTTACTTTCTGAAGTTGCTCAAAACCTTTGTTCTGATTAGACTGTAACCCATTAGTGGGTTCATCTGCAACAAGTCCAGAGTGAGCATTTGGTTTGGGTTTGAGGTGGGGGTGAGGAGTTGGCCTGGCCGGGAAGCACTAGAAAGCAGGAGTCTAGGACAGTCCTTACCAACATCTGTATCCTCTTCTAAATACCCTGCAGGAAAGGCTGAGCTTGTTCTTTCTGCTAGAAGGCCACTTGCAGAGTTTTGCCAAAGCTTTACTGCAAGCACACCGCATCCCTCAGAAGAGCGCTTCTCTCGGGCAGGTAGCAAGTAACAGAAAACTCAACCCAAACTCTCTTAAGTTACAATGGGGAGGTTTTGGTTCAGAGAAATGACAAGTCCTATGGCCTGGCAGCTTTCAGGAACAGCTGGCCTAGGTTCAGGCTCAAGACGAAGTTCAGGAGCTATTTCTTCTCTTCCTTGGGCCTCCTCTTCTCCAGAGTCACTTGGTTTCGAATTGGCTTCCTTCATGGGGCACAATGGCCACAGCAGTTCTGGCCTGACACCACATGCCACAGTGCTGAGAAGAGAGCGCCCTCCTAGCCAACCAGCAGTCGGGAGCTGCGTCGACACTGGACAGACATGAGTAATGTGCTAAGGACTGAAGCATCCAATCAATGGGGCCTGGAGAAGGCCACAGGCTGACTGGTGGGGCCTTGGATCAATCACAGTGATTGAGGAGGAAGTTAGGCTGATGGGTTCAGAACAGGGGTTCCCAAGGTGCATTCCCTGGTCAGTAGCAGCAGCAGCATCTGAGAACTTGCTAGAAATGCAAATTATTGGGCTCCACCCAAGAACTTCTAGAACAGAAACACTGTTGGGAGGGGAGGCGGTATGAATTTTAGCAAACCTTCCCTGTGATTCTGATGGAAACTAAAGTTTGCCAATACCGCTTTAGCTCACCAGGTATGAACCATACATCATCACATTCACGTTCATTTCACTGGGCAGTCATACAACTAGAAAATGGTGCAATAGAGGCCCAGAAAGTTACCACAAGAGAAGGGGACAGTTCATTTCACTGCATATTCCTTATGGTGAAGCTATGGGGTACAAAACACAGTAATCATGACTGCAAACCAGCTTCAATTTAACAAACTGCTCTGAAGATTACGAGCATCACCTGGATTTATTAGTTTACAAGGCTTGAAGGAAACGAAAGGACCAACATTAACCTTTACATTTTCTATAAGCCCTACCCCACTATCTGGAAAACTTGAGAAATAAATGTATACATACTTGAGAGGGGAAAAAGAGGCTATTTAGAAGTTAGAACTGCAGTGAAAAAAAACCCATCTCTAAAAAAATTCCTTAATTATGGCCCAGTCCAAGTCACCTGGAGTATGGTCACACACTGGGTCCCTGTCCCAGAGCTGTAAATCAGAATCTCCAAGGGAGGACCTAGAATTTGTACTTTTGGTAGACACTGCCAGGCATTCTTATGGATTATACATGTTAGAAGAACAATGTTCTCAGAGCCACCCAAAAACTGGGGAGAAAAATCTCATGAAGGAATTAAGTACACATTTCTGGTGGCAAATAGTTTCTTCCCCTTCTCTATGTATCCTCTCACTCTCAGGGCTTCTAACTGTTCTTCTCTATTTCACCTTACTCTCTTCTAACTCTACCCTACTTCTTATCACAGCCAGGGAGAACTTTCCAGAAATACTGGATGTCAAGCCTCTGACCCAAATCCATGATGTGTGTTATTCTTAATATTCTATTTTTTGGAGGTGGTGTTCAGCTCATAGACACTTGTTAATTTGCTTTTGTAAATAATTTTTAAAAAGTAAGTCAATAAACAAAGAAAGCCAAAACTGGCAAATAAAGTGTCAATACAATTCTGTGATCTGAGGATAAGTTTAAGTAACTTTTAAAAAAGGAAACAAATAAGGCATGTTAACAACAACTGTAGGTATTATTGAAAGAATGCTTTTAAAATACTTTAGCTTTCTCTGTAGTTATTCCACATGAATTGTATCACTTAATTTTTAAAAATACATTAAAAAATCCATCACACATGTTCACCATGGCCTACAGGACAGAACCCAAACTGTCAGCATGATTGCACAAGTTTCCACATAATGCAGTCCTCACCCTTCTCCTTAGTTCCCACTTTTGCCCACTACAACCCCATATCCCTGAAGCACTCAGAATCCCTTGAACACTCGATGCTCTTGTGTTTTTATACCCTCTTCTAACCATGGTCTTCCTTCTCCCTTCCCCCTGCATCAGTCAGGTTAACGCTGCATTACTCAGAGTAACAAAATCTCCCTAGAGGAAGACAAAGATTCCTTTCTCACTCCCTGTTAGGAATCAGCAAGTTTTTTTTTTCTCCTTAATAGTAAGTATTTTAGGTTTTATGAGCAACATATTCTTTCTGCTGCATATTCTTTTTGTTGTGCATGTATGTATAGCCCTTTTAAAAATATAAAAACCATTCTTATTTACAGACTACACAAAAGCAGGCCACTGGCCATTTGCTAGCCTCTACTCTATGTGACCATGCCTGAACCTGTAGCCACCAGAGAAGCACCAATCTATTCATTCTAAAACACGTGGTATGTAGCAGCCACCTCAAGAATATTTTTTGCCATCACAAAGACAAAAAGAGAGGGTCGCAAGCAAGTAATTAAATGCTTCAGGCCGGAAGTGGCACCCTGTAACTTCTGTCACAAATAATTGGCCAAATTAGTCTTTCAGCCCCATTCAACCATAAGGGGGCCAGGAAGTGCGATTCCACCATGTGTTCAGTAAAGAACAGCAATATCTGGTAAAAAGCGACAACTCTGCTCTTAGACAACTTCTCTGAAAAGGTTTTTCTGATGTCCTCATTCCCCAGCCAGATATGTTACCTTTCCTAGTGATCTTACAGCATCTTGAGCATCCTTGTGTGGACTCTGTCCACTCTCTGCTCCCTACCCCTATCCTGAGCTTCCTCCAGTAAGCCCTCCACCGTCCACTGCCCAGGCACAGTGCCTGCTAGCAGGGATGCTCAATGCATGCTCCTCCAGCAAATAAGTGATTATGGTGGACTTGAGGGTGGCATTGTCTTTGCATTGACCTCAGGCTTCTAAATCCAGTAGTGCTGACTCCTCTGAGCACAGTTAGTTCAAGCACAAGTCTCCACTCATGATAAATTTATCTTTATGGTTATTCAGTTACTTTCTACATCAATCAAATTCATTCCTCCTGTACCCTTTTCTTCTAACAAAGCTTTGCAGAAAGCTGAAGCCACAGAGCACCTTGTTGTTATGTGGAATGGTTTTGTTTTCAATTTACAGATACATAATTTACAATTTACAGGTGATTCTGCCAAGTTACACAGAGGTGGAGTTAAAAGTTATGCTTCCTTTTGATTCGACGAGAAAAAAAAAGCTACAGCATTAAACATGGAGCCACAGCTAAGTTCAACAACAGTATATCTCCTTGGAGAGATAGAAAGTGTAATATATGTTTGTCAAAGGTAAGTTTTATTAGACTATAGCAATGTTTAGCTTGTAGTGTACATTTATCTGAGTAAAATCAAGCCACGTGACCGTTTATTAGTGTTGTGACTTTACATATTGATTTTACTCATCCCCTCTACCACTTCCTTCTTCTGTAAAGTGAAAAGCACATTATGAGAGCCCCTGTTTCAGAACTCCATTAACTGTGAGAATGCCAAGAACCTGAGGTTTTACCATCACACCTTAATGCCTATTAGGTGACCACAACCAGCATGCATCCTCACTACCAAATGGCATAAACAAATTTCAAATCTCTTCACATGCAACATGTGTATGGCTGGCACTGTTTGTATGACCATATAATTACACAGTTTGCAAAAGCGCATTCGAAATGAGTTATAATACAAGATTCCGCCAACACATAAGAGTTACACTCCTTCATGTTTATCAATCATAACCTGGATATCCTCTGCCCACCGAAGTGTATCCTGCCTCCTCTTTATCTCCTATGTACAGTTAAGTTCCTAATAAACATCCCACCTTGGCTAGTGCTAACAAATGCTTCAGAGAACAGGGTAAGGAGAATGCAGTCAGGCAGCGTCCACCACTTATTAAACACCAGTAGAACAGCACCAGAGGGTGATCTTATTAAAACCTGCCAAGTTTGAATCCTTTAAGATAAAAACAACTCTTTAAAAATCTATAAACCCCTTTTTTAAGGTGAGATATTTCTGACTCTTGTTTGATGCTTAACAGAACACAGCAAGACAATGCCCCTAAGCCAAAGGAAAGTGATCAAGAAAACTGAAATACACGTAAAGCAAACTACTGGTTCAGGTACTGTCAAGGCACAAAACAAGAATCAATCCTCAGAGGAGGACTAAGCAAAGGAAACCTTTGCTTTCTTTTTCCTTTCCTTAAGCCTTGTAATTGAACGTTACAAAGTACATGGAGAAGAATAAACCTACCGTCCCCTCTCCTCCAAATAAGAAAAGGTTAAGTTTTTAATTACAGGTCCTCGAAGTATCATTTTGTGCAATTAGCAGTTAACTATAATCGTTGATGAGAGAATGCAGAGCTGTGCCGGCAATTTCTATCCTCATTCCAGACTGTTATTTTAGTCTTGTTCTATCAGAGGACAAGCCACGATCAGGAGCACAGCTCGCTCTTGCGCTCCCTCGCTCAAGTGCTCGTGCTCTTCTCTCTCTCTCTCTCTCTCTCTCTCTCTCTCTCTCTCTCTCTCTCTCTCTCTCTCTCTCACACACACACACACACACACACACACACACACACACACACACACACACTTAAAGATACATTTAATTTTTAGCAAACTGGCATCTCAGTGTGCGACTGAGACAGGCATCTCGAACTTCACATTAGAGCAGCCCAAACGTTTAGAAGCCTCCTCTTCCTCACTTTCAGGTGGAGAGGCGGCCCGAGGAAGAAGCTACGTACCAGCCTCTTTCGGGGTGCAGGAGAGTGTGGTAGAGTTGCCCCTGGAAGCTGCAAGTCCCCCCACCCGGGCTGCAAGCCCCGTTAATGGGAAGGCGGTGGCAATAGCTTGCATCAGCGTTAACAGTAGCTGCTGTTGCATTTACTCTTGGCTGCTGCCGGGAGGATACAGTAATGACTGTAGGGAGCGCACAGCTGCTGCGGCGGCAGGTTCCCTGGATCAGGAAATTAGGGCAGGCACCGGGGATTGGAGGCGAGGGCGACGCGCGAGCCAACCAGCAGCCGCCCCGGGCCCCCGTGAGCCCCGGGCGGACGCGCGGAGCAGCCGGGCCCCAGGAGCAGTCCGGGTGGCAGCGGCGGCCACGGCCAAGGCCATTCACGCACGCACGCTCACACTCGCACACACACTCGCAAACCTCGGCGCAGGCACCTGGCTGCCCCGAGCTTGTGAGAGGAGCGCGTCCGGGGGAAAGGAGGGCTGAAGCCGCCGCTCCCCCACCACCCACACCCCCGCCCCACTGACCACTCCTCCGCCTGCCCACTCCTCACCCCGCGCTCCGGCAGCCGCCAGTGTGGGTGCTCCGCGGCCCGCTCCTCTCTCTTCTATCTTCTCGGCTCTTCGCTCCCCACCCCCTCTCCCTTCCCCTCCCCTCCTCTTCCCTCCCCTCCTCTGCAGCGCCTGCATTATTTGCTGCCCGCAGGCTCGGCTTGCACCGCTGCTGCAGCCGGGGAGGTGGGGGGGGGGGGGGGGGGGGGGGGGGGGGGGGGGGGGGGGGGGGGGGTTGGTTGGTGGGGAGGAGATTGTGCAAGTTGTAGAGGAGGGGGGTACCCTCTTCTTCCCAGCTCCCTTTTCCCCCTTTTAACTCCTTCCCCCCTCCCCCACCCCCGCCCCCACCTCCTTCCTCCTTTCCGAAGGGCTGGTAACTTGTTGTGCGGAGCGAGCGGCGGCGGCGGCACCATCCAGGCGGGCACCATGGGCACGTCCGCGCACTGGGCGCTCTGGCTGCTGCTCGCGCTGTGCTGGGCGTCCCGGGAGAGCGGCGCCACCGGAGCCGGTGAGTGAGGACGCGCCCCTCCGCGAGCTGCCCGGAACTAGCCAGGGCGCCAGGGGGTCCTGAAGCGTGGGTCTTCTTATGCCCACCCTCCTCCTAGGAGGCGCCTCTCCGCTCTCCTCGCCTTCTTTTCCTCCCCACCCTGGTGGCGCCTCTGAGCTGTCAGCGCCGCCGCGACTACCGGGAGCTGGGCTTGGGGGACAGTGGGGTTGGGGTGTCCTGAAGCCTTGTCTGAACTACTCTTCATTCCCTTACACTCCCTTCCCCAAAGTCGCTGCTTTGCCTCATTTTTCACCCCAACTGGCAGGGGTAGGCGAATGTGGGCTTCTGAGCCATTGAACAATGGTTCTGTCTCCTCTGCGTGGCTGAGCGTTAGGAAGGAGGCAGAGGGCCGAGCCGGCCAAGACGTGAGTCTCAGACTTAAGGGCGGGTGGAAGCCGACGGTGGACGAGGGTGAGAACCTTCGGGGCCACGCAGCCCCTGTCCGGCACCGAGTCCCCCTTCCCCGCCTTGTTCCCCCCACCAACCCCCTCCCCCACGCGCTGAGCGGGCACACGTTCGGTGTGTAGCAGCCAGAAGGTGGGTAGCAGCCACCGAGCCACGAGAAGTGCGCAGCCTGCGCACCTGGACTGCGACTCCCCGGGGGCCAGGCGATCTCTCTGGAGTGCAGGTTAGAGGACGAATGAGGCTTGAAATAGGACTCCCCTGTAGGTGTCTCTCCCCTCTCCACCCCTCAGACTGCGGGCAGCATTTGAAAACCTCTTGGATCTCCAGCATGTATGAACGGGAGAGGGTAGTGAAAGGAAGACTTAAAAAGATTAGTTTGCAAACCTCATTCTGGTGAGGTTTCCTCGAGAGGAACGGAGCCCCAGTCTACGACGGTAATTAGCCTTCATTCTAAACAATAGGCCAAAGGAGTAGCTCGAGAGCTGTATGGCTGTGGCTTGTTGGGGAGAGCGGTGGTGAACACTGTCAAATCCCCAGGATCTGCCTCACTGGACCTGGGAGCACTGACTGCCCTCAGTCACTCTCAGGCTTGGGGCCACACAACTTTCCTGGGCAGGTAACAGGAAGCCCTTCTGAGGGGGTTCTTTCAGAATCCTGAACTGATCTAAACATGACACCAACGGGCATGCTCACCACCTCTAGGGAAACAAGGCAGTAAGGACTCAGTGCCGGTTCCAGAGTTCCTAGCTTCTGTAGCCTGGTGGCTTAGGAGGCCCGCCTGCCTGCAGTCACATGTAGCCTGAAGTAAGAGCAAACTTTACAGTGTTGTCAAGCAGCCTCTCTGACAGTACTTGAGGGTTTTAAATCTCCAAATGCCCTCTGCCCTTCCGACTGTCCCTAGTGTGAGTGCATGTGAACCTGGGACCAGCTCTTCTGCCCTCTGAGATTGGCTGGCTGCCCAATCATGTAACATTGGTCACGTGGCTCCGGACACTCGCAATTTAACAGCCAGAGAAATGTTACTTTTAAGAGAATGAAGGTAAAAGCTCCAACAGGCTCTAACAGACTGTTCTGCTTTCCCTTGCCTGGATCCTTGAAAAAAAGGCCAGGGTGGATGGCCTCTGATGATAAAAACATAAACTGGAAAAGTCCTGCTTACAAGAATTTGCAGTCTCTAGTATTACTCATTAATTAATGAGCAATACTATTAAACAATTTCTCCAAATTGTGCTATGACTTGTATTACACTTTTCATAACATTTCAAACCAGAAATGGCTAATAACTGTCCAGGAAGTTGAAGATTTTTGCTGTTTGTTTCTTCATATTCTTTGAATTTAGCATGTAATAACTTTCTGTTGGAAGTTAAATCCCACAGAATGCTAGGAATGTACCTGAACTGTTTAATTCATTGAAGCTCTATGTCCCACCTTGGTAGCTGAGAATCCTCTGCTCCCTAGGACATATATATAATACATAATATGCCTCAAACGGTGGGAATTACAAAACTATGCAAGATTCAAATTCTTCTAAAGAATGAAGGCACATCCTTTCTAAACTGGAGGGAATTTGGGGTTGGCTGAGATAGATATTGACCTTAAGCCAACTCAGACTGGCTGCTGTCTGAAGTTCAAGGCCCCAGGGCATGCAGGTTGGCTTTCTGGCCTTGGTTTTCCACACTTTCCCCTTTACCTCCTTCCCTCCCCAGCCCCTCACCCTCACCCCCAAACACTTGTAGTGCTGGACTGAAGTGCTCTAGGGCAGGACAGGTGTGCTCAAAGACTCTGGCAAGGAACTTTAGGAGTCAGATTAATGAGAGAAGTTAAACTTTAGTACTGTATGATAACTGATTGCAAAATCTTTAGGAGTTCTATGACAAGCATAAGTAGTCAAGATTAGTATCTGGAGTACCATCTATTTGTTAAGGCCAGAACTTACAAGAACGGAAGTTTTGTAAGGAATTCAAATATGGCTAGCCATGAGCAAAAAGACTACCAGAAAACATCTCTTAGAAGGAATGGGTTGATGAAACTGAAAATACTAGTAGACCTGGAGGGATAGGAGACTGGAGGGCAAGAGGAAAATAAACCTGGATCACCCCAGATACCACCAAGAGAAGGTGTGACAATGACCACAATCCTCATCTAGGCCAAAGAAAAAGCAGATGAGCTGGGACTTTTTAAAGAAATGGCACCAGCACACCCTCACTGGCAGTAATAGCTTCTTAAGCCTCTAGAGCAGCTCTGTCCCCTGGATCTCCCCATTGTCAACTTTATATGACAATTAACTATGTGCCTGTGCAGTGACATTTTGCGTCTTTGCTTTTATTGTTTAAATCCCCAGATACCTAAAGCATGTGTAAAGGCCGAGTTTAGTAGACCTGCCAAGTCTTCATACTTCAGTATGAAAAATTGCATATTTAAACACTGAGCATTTCTAGCAAAGTTAACTATGGCAGCCTCCTGCTCAAAAGAATTAAAGACCTGATCAAAGTGTTTTTGCCTTTTATGAAACTGGACAACCATTACCTTGATTTCACTTTAGTTTTTAGTAGTTCTAGAAGAGGTGAAAAGTAGTTATTAGCCCTTTCTGTAGCAGGAGGAATATCAAACTGCTAAGTTGAACAAGAACTCCCAGAACTCCCAGAGTAAAGATCAAGGGAGCAGACTGCTCCCAGACATATGGCTTCATGTTTTGACCAGGAAACTTGAGTCCAGCTTAGAAAAATAAATAACAGATATTAAATATCTACACCATTTACTGTTTCTCACAGAATGTGGGTAAAGTTGTCCTTTTCAGTAGCAGAAATAGTGATCCAATCTGGGCAGTCAGCTATATAAGTCATAGTTAAGCTTACTATGGGTACTACCCTTTCTTTTGAAAACCACCTTCACATACTAACCTGTAAGCAATCAAATGCCTCAAAGGGCTATGATAAGGTTTGTAATGATACCTTCCATAAATGTTCTTGTCTTGGGTGAGCTGCTTATGGTGGGCTACTGCAGCTACTTTCTAGATGGTTAATTGATAAACTTAAAATAGCTTGGTATGTTCCCTTCTACTTTAAGTTCATCTCCAGAGAGGATTTAGGCCTTAGCATGGAGACTGCTTTCAAGACAAAGAATCTAAAAGTACTTTCTCCAGAGGTGATGATGAGATGTACCTGTTGAGCAATAGTAAGTGGTTCAGAGATAATTGTTTCACACAGTTGAAGAGCTTGTGACTAGGAATCTGGGGACTGATAGCTTTTGGAAGACTTAAAAGCAGCATATGACTTAGCCCTAGGAAAAGGAACTTTGTAAGTGAAAAGCATCTCAATTTCATTCGGTGCATTTTTTTTCGATTTGAATTAGTGACAGTTCACTAAACCTTTCTACTGTCTTATAGTAAAAACTAAACATTGTTAATACCAATGAGATACACTAGCTGTGCTGCAGGAACTAAATGAAATCACATGTGATCCCTTAAAGTTAGCATACTTTCCCCTTCACTGAAGTCTCCTAGGAAAGCTTGGGCCTGCAGGCTATTTGGGGGCTCTAAATTAAGACAGAATGTGCCTGCTACATACTGTGAAGGTAAGACAGAAATTCTGCTAAAAATGACTTAATGTTGTTGCCAATTTTTGCAAAAACACTGAGATATTTCCCCAGGGGGGGTGGGAGAGAGAACACTAAACTTTTTTGAGAAAAATATTTAAAATGTCACATATTCAGTATTGCATATTTGATGCTTATTAAAATTTCCCAATTAATTTTTTTAAATGACTTAATGTTTGTTTAGAGATCCTTTGCCTACTATGTATCTTAAAGATACTAATGTGAATGGATGGAGCTAGGGAAGAATATTCATGGCCTTGTAGTTAAGAAATAACACTTCAGAATCAGAAATTTTAAGATAAACATGGCTGATACTGCCATTGCCTTGACCCTCCTGGCTAATGGCCTTTATGTATTCACATGAAAGTAGGGGATGAGGTCTGGCTTGTAATTTGCCAAGCAAGGGGGAGTAATAAATAAAACCTTGGTAGACAACAATTGCAAGTTATTTCATGTGTTCATATGTTACAAGTTAATGCCACCCCCAAATACAAGTAGGTAGGTTTTCTATTTTATAGACTGTTTCTAATCTTTAGTTTTCCTAGGATCTGAGTGAATAACGGCTCTGTAGGTTCACTAGTTTGGTGGCAGTCTCCTTTGTACATCTGCTGGACTCCCCGTGAGCTCCATTACTGTATACTCACCACGTGCCATGTAGCACTAGGCCTGAGGGACCAGGAAGTTGGTCCTTTCTCTCAAGACACTTAATCCAGTGGGGAAGTTAAACCAGGAAATCAGTGATCCAAAGTCTAAAACAGAAGCTCTGAAAAAGTGTGAGCAGAACCCCTGCTTTAGACTTAACCATAAAAGAGGCAGACAGCAGGTGAAGATTGCTGGAGTTCTCATGTTACCTGGGTTAGAGTTTATGAAGTTTCCCCTCAAATTACGGAGAACTTACACTCTAATGTGACAAAGCTAGAAATGATTCCATCTCTGCGGATGATTTTACAAAGAAGATATGATTTGAGCAACAATGGATTGCTGTCACCACTACCAAAGAAGGCCAAGATAGGCCAGAAATAAAATCCAGTCCAATGTATTTTTATTTATTTTTATATTTTTAACTTTACCAGCTAGCCACTACTAGCTTTCCCCAAGTGTTGGAAAGTCTCTCCTCACATGGAAATGAGGCTGACTACCCATATTGACACTTTCATTCTGACAAATAAGTGTGGGAAAAGGCACTGTTTTTAAAACGATAAAGTGCTACAAGATAAGGTCAAAGTACTCTCCCAGGCATAGGGAAGAGTAGCCTTTATAACCTGGAATCTTTCAAGGTATTTTAGCCAGTGAAACAACTAGTCACACTTATTCAAGTTCAGAAAAGCTGGGAAGAATACTTTGAAAAAAATCAGACCAGCTTTCTTAGTGAACTAATAAATCAATTGATTGTATCCAGGAATACTCAGTAATGCCAAAAGAATCCGTAGATATCCGGTAGCAGGTCACAAGTTACAAAGATACTTAGGAATTTTCCAGGCCTTGTTTCAGGGGAATCTTCATTTGTAGAGGTGGAAACAGGCAGGCAGGGACATCTAAGTATATGACAACTGTGTGACAGGCACAAGGACTATGGAAAGCAGCCAAACCACACCTATTCAGCTAAGGAAAGACTTGAAGGTCTCATTCAAGAAGTCACATCTGAGCCCACTCCTACTGGGCAAGTGAACAGGGGTAATGTGAGCAAACCAAGACAAAGCTGTGGTGAGGGCATAGCATGGAGAGTAAGTGGGACCCCTTGAAATAGCCTGAGCAGAGGGAAGGTGGTAACCATGGGGAAAAGTCAGCAGAAGCAGATAGGGAACTAGACTCAATCCTGGAGCCAGTGGGAAGTCTGGAAGTGATACCATCCTTGGCACTTCTACGTGGCTTGAATCATCATCTTGATATAGAGAATGTGGCAGTGTAGAGGAAAAGGAATAGGTGGAAAATTCACATCAAATGAGAGATGAGGACTTGGATGCTGGGAGGACTTGATGGCAAAACGTGAGTGGAGAAGAATCTGGACTCATTACTGAACTACTGATTTAGAGTGAGTGATGGGGCAATCAATGTGAGTACACAGGAGAGACAAATTTTAGATGAACCTCATTAGCATGCATCCCTGTTAAGGCCACTAGAAAAATGCTGCCTACCTAATGGGCACAAAGGCTTTATTTCAGCTTGTCACCATAATGTCTTTTGTAAAACTGGCATTTATCAACAACGTCCATCTGGTAATGGGCATCAGGGATTTTGGGGTTATCACTATATATATCGCAACCCTGGAAATGAAATAGTCACCTTCATTGTGAGTAGAACCTTAGCCTCCGAACCACTGCAGTGGTTTCAAAGTGTGGTCAGGAACCAGCAGTGTCAACATCATCTTGGAACTCATTAGAAATTCAAGCTTGGGCCCCACCCAAGACAATGAATCCCAAACTCAGGGGGTGGGGCCAAGTATTTCAATGAGCCCTCTAGCGATTTCTGAGGCAAAATAGAGCTAGAGACCACTGACTCTAGTTTCTAACCCAAGTGTATCGGGTGCACCTCTGCCCAACATGACCAGTGTGTGCTAGACAAAATGTCAAGCACCATAATCCTTCTGTGAAAAGCACCTGCTGAGGATTTCCAGCACCATTTTTTAAAAAGTAAAATAAGGGCAGGTGTCTATGTGTATTCTAAACAAGGCTGTTAGGATAGTGTCATCTGTACAAATGAAACTACCTTTTCTGAATTAGTTCCAGAATAATTCTGAACTCATTTAAGTTGGCTCTGCTACCTAAATTACAAGTCAACAGAACATTGTAAGATGTAGTCCTGAACAGGTGCTCTGGCTTGTTTGCAGGCCCAGTAGCCAAGTACATGGAGCCAGACTGCCTAGGTTCAAGTTCTAGCACTGCTCAGGGTCCTGGGTAAATACTGTACCCCCATTCTCTGAACAAGTTTCCTGATGGGGGTAGTCACACTGACCATGTAGAATTGCAAATTAAGTGAATTGAGACTGAAATCTTAGAGCAGTCTTTGGCCACTAAAAATATTGCCATGATTCTTAAGATCGTCTCAATCCAATGTAAATGGAAAAACTTATCTGACAATTGAACTGTAAGATTCACTTATTTCAGTGGATCAGGAGGATTTGCCTAAGTATTTAACAGTTTTTGGTGGACCCCAAACTGTTCTTACAGTGCTTCAGAGGCTGACATTAAGACGAGTACACAGTCTTGTATTTGACAGCTCTGACCATCTTCCTTAGGTTCCTCTTAATAACCTTCTTCCATTTAGGAAAACGTCTTTGCTGGCTTAAAAATCTGCTTGTCCTAAAACGAGTTTTAACCTAAGAATAGAAAGATTGGCATTAAAGTGGCAAGAGGCAGAAGTGAACACAACTAAAAATAAATGCCCTTGGCGGCCCCAGAAGTGCCAAAACAAATGGACGGAAGAAATTCCAGCATTTGATAACACCTGTATGCTCGAGCAGTGAGCAGGGGCGGAGGAGTTCTGAATACCTGCTCCTGCTCCTCCCAGCAGCGGCAGCGTGGAGTGTGAGCCCCTCTGTGCAAGTTTATATCTGACCTTGGCATTCAGCAGCACCTCCCTACTCTGGGCATTTCTAGTGGAGTGCTGCTGCAAAGATGCTTCTCAGCCCCACAGGAAAGTTTGTAGTTCACTTTGAAGAGTTGATATTTACTGCAGATTTTTACTAAAGCTCACATATTGTTCTCGCATGTTGACCCTTGCAGGGACAATTAGACAACGGCAGGCTGACTTCCATATGCATTAAAAGCCCTGAGTTTCTTGGAGCCAGTGAACTGCCAACATGTCTGGGTAGCAACGTAAACTATTTAGGTAAGCAAGGCTCCTGGGACTTGGTGCCTTGAAATGAGTTTGCACAGTCTGACTCCATTTCTGTTGGCGACAGTCTAAGCAAGAAATTTTTGAATACTCTTGGACATTCATTCATTACAAATTTAAATAGCCATGTTTGTGAGTCGGTAGATGGGACATCGAAACCTTTGGGGCAGGGATACTCATTCTAAGTTAGAGTCAGAAGGAAACCTGTGTCTAGTCCCTCTGTTTAATTTCTTAAGCACAATTCTTTTCAAATTCTCACAAAAAACTCCAATATTCAAAAGAAAACTTCCTGATTGAAAGTGGGGTAGAATACCCCGGTTCCCCACTGTTAAGTTGCCCCTTTAACCCTGAGGTAATCCAGTCAAACACTATGATGTTGAAGAAACTGCTAAAAATCATTCACTCGTATTTTTCACTTTTCTGCAAGGACTGTGGGATATAGAGAACCTAGCACTTCTACGGTTAACATTATTTTTTAAGGCATCACTGACTTCAGCATAACCTAAGAATTCAAAGACCTTTCGGTGTAGATGGTTTTAAGCTCCATCTTAAAGCTCCATCCTTTGTTCATATATAATACTGAACTTGAGACTTGCCTGTCACGATGGAAATAGACTGCAGGTCCACAACCCCCTAATCCCAAACGCTTTGGAAACCAAAGCCTCTTAACTTGTCTGGTGCTTTCAGTTCTCCTGGAGCTCTGTACATTCCCAGAACACCTGAGGAGTACGGTAGATTCTTGGCCATAAAACCCCGTGTTGCGATGAAGTGGCTGAGGCCTCAGTATTCAGTTTAGTGTCTGAGTTCTCACGCTCTGCATGATACAGAGAACTAAACAGAACTAGGGAGCACTTCCTGCCCAGTAGCTATTAGAACAAAGTGCTTAGCAAACCAAGAGACATGACCACAAAGTTTAAGTCTTTATGGACCTCTCTTTAAAGGGTCCTTTCTAAGATCAGCTAGCCTCACACATCTGCACCCAGCCCCTCCCTGCTCCTCTTTTAAACAAGCTCTTTTTAAAGAGCAGCATACTCTACTCCTAAGCCCATTGGTCCCCCTTCCCAAGGAGGGGTGTGTGCACAGTAAAACCCAGCTTTGCAACCATTAGGCAGAAGCTGTGATGAAATGGAAATGCCTGAGATCAAAAAAAAAGGTCAAAGTTAAATTCCTTTTTGATTAGGATATTGGAATACTGAGAAAATGTCCATCTTGAACCTGCTCGGTATCGACTGCTGAAACAACATTGCTGAAATTTTAATATCATTTATTAATTACTGTTAATAAGCTTATATGTTAAAGCTACACTCAGAGACCCTCTTTAAGGTGTTACTACACTAAACATCAGCTTAGGATGTTATGCACCCATATAAATCTCAGACTGGTTTGAGTGTCTAGGAGGTACACATACCTACAAATCTGCAGGTACAAATCTCATTTGTACAGAGCTCTTTTAGGTACCTAACCTTGAAGTGGAAAACCATCATCTGACACCAATTTTAAGTCCCTGTTCAACTCGGATCTTACGGTTATCTCTAAGACAGTGGAGACCTCAGCACCAATGTCTCTGTCTCATTTGGACTGACAACCTTTGGGAATAAAAACTTCCTCCCAAAATTCAGCCTTTCCATCTTCACAGGATCCTAACTGTGACCTGACTATTCTTTCCAAGTACATTTGTATCTGTGTCCTCTGATGACAAATTATTTTTTTCTACTTTTCAAATAACTTCTCAAAGTAGATTCTTCCCACTCTCACAGTCCTCAATGGCAGTGGAGATATAGAACTACAGCAAACAGCCCATGGAACAGGTACCCCCACTTTGAGAATCCTGAGATCATCAGAGACTACAGTGATCATGGGGGAGAGGGTAGGAGTCAGCCAGGATCTTCATATTTGAGTTAACAATACAAAACTAGCAGGTGATGCTTTCTGACTACGACCTGTGCCATACCCTCATCCCCCCGCCTCCCACCTTCTAAATCCTAACTACCGTAAAACCAACAAAATATTGGGATATAAATGCATAGCATGAAATACAGGCAGCAAAAGCCAGTGTGCCATATTGCTCTGTATCTGGGGTACTAAACTAGATTCTTGGAAGCAGAGTAGTACATACAGTTTTTAAACCATTAGTTTTAGTATCTAAGAAGGTAACCATACCCATGTGGTAGGCTTGACTTGGGCCAAATGTTAATCTCCTTGGGAATTAACCAGAAAGCACAAAATGCTCCCAGTAGCATTTTGTTTGCTCGAGTAGCTGATGCTAGGGAGGCCAACTATTGTGTAGATGACACAAGAGTTCCAGTCTGTGCTTGTCACTGTGGCATCTGTTCTTTTGCCAGCATGCCACAGCTGCAGATGCTGAAAGGTGGCAGGGAACTGTAAGACTTTCTGCTTGGAAGGCCTAAGAAATCTGCATGAACTTTATGGTTCCACCTGCATACTTGAATATTTGCATTAAGCAACCATATCTTTACTTTTTTTTTTTAAGATTTATTTATGCATACAAGCTGGGGTACAGGCCAGAGGTGTGGGGGGCCAGAGGATTCACCAGAGACAGAGTGGGGAACAGAACAGGCAGATCTACTGAAGTACACTGCTGAGTGGAGCAGTGGGGAGACAGGAGAGGTTTGCCGCGCCATGTGGGAATCTCCCTCGCCAGGCATCAAACTCCTGTTGCCACTGCTGACAGCTCTACAGCGCAGCACTTAACCGCTGCGCCACCAGGGAGGCCCCCAGATCTTTACTTTTTATCTCAAATCACACCCTCCAGGAGGACAGAAATACTAGTGATAATACCTGGATGGCAGTTGTTTTTGGTTGACTGTTTGTTTTTGGTTTTGGGTTTTTGGGTTTTTTGGGGGTTTTTTTGTTTTGTTTTGTTTTTTTTTGCCTGCCATAGGACAGCTAAATGTCCTACTTAAAAGACTTATTAGCTCCTACCACTGCATGAATTAAGTATCTACACATGGAGCAAAGGAAAGCTACAGTTCAGAGAAAAAGTCCAGATCTGTGGCTCTCCTTTGCTTTGCTTTTCTCCTATCACAAAGTTAAAAATTTATCTCCTTTGTCTTTTAACAACATTGTCTTGATGCTTAACTGACCTTGAAGCCATTTTGTACATGTCTTTTTCCAATTAGACCTCAAGTTTTAAGATTCAGCACCATGTATTCAAACAGTTGTGTCTGCCCTCTCTTGCTACCCCTTCAAAGCCTCCTTTACTTTGCTTGTAGTGGCAGCATTATTCATGAATAACAGCACAGAATGTGGACAGGAAATGCCAGTGAAGGATTAGGATTTGGCTGCATGACTGTAGCCATACAAGGGACGTAAATGAGAGACATGAGCCCAAGGCAGAGGAAAGTGCCCCTTGTGGTCTCTAGGCAATTGGGGTGCCTTCTATTTTCAGCTGGATTCATTGGCCCCTGGTCACTATTCAAGTCACAATGACCAATATTTATAAACCAGTAAGGAATAAAGGGACAGAAAATAGATCCCCTGTCCCTTTAAGAATGTTTACAAGAAGTTATGTATACCACTACTGCTTCCATCCCATTAGCCAGAACTCAGTCCCTTGCTACACCTCTCTCTATAAACATTCTGGGAATCTAGTACTAGACAGTGTGTGCCTGGCTGGCAGCTCAGTTATTGTCAGTCACTGCCCCACGACCTGCCAGCTTTGGTCCCTAGAATGTTGCAGTCTGCTGAGTCTGCAGCTGTCTTTTGGGAGGATCCCTCTCCAGGGGTTTTAGGTAACTTATGTCTCCAACTTACTATCCATATATCCCTGCTTAGCTAAATGTTCTCTCCTAATTTTAGGAAGAAAAGCCAAATGTGAACCTTCCCAATTCCAGTGCACAAATGGCCGCTGTATTACGCTGTTGTGGAAATGCGATGGGGACGAAGACTGTGCTGATGGCAGTGATGAAAAGAATTGTGGTGAGTGGGGAGTCTGGCAGTCTCGCTTGCCACCTCACTAGGGTGTACACATTTTGTTGAAATATGATGATGCTACCTTACGTTCTACAAATGCATGAAGATTTTGAAAATAGAGGCCACTTCCAAGAATCACTTTGACCCAGAGTCCACTTTCTGGTCTAGAGGAATATTTGAATGTCTGACATAAGGTTGCCAACTTGAGTATGGAATATTAAAGATACTGAGGAGTTCCTTTTGAAGACAGAACCTGGTTTATTTTGGATGAGCAAATATTTGGGAAAGGACATCAGGGGACAGATGGGAAGGGCCAGAAACAGTGACAGAAGTTTGCTTAGAATACATTTTCTAATTCTCAAAAAAAAATTCTAATTCTCAAAAAAAATTCATTTTTTTAATGCTCAAGTGGCTGATCCCAAAAAGGAGGCAGGGGAAAGAAAAGAAAGCCATGGGCACTAAGAAATTCCCTCAAGTTCCAGGGGGTAATTGACTCCTGCATAGAAACTACAAGCCAGCACAGATCAAAGACCAGATAAGAATGCTTTTTTTAATTCTTTGCCTATAATAAAAGTGAATTCTAAAGCAATAGGCAGGGCGGAAAGTATTCTCTCCCCAAAATCAGCATCTATCAAAATCTCAGTGTGGGAAATGCCTGGTTATGCAGCCTGTATAACCTCACATCAAGCCTTAATAACTCAGAACTACACATCAAGATGACACTTAGGTACCTTGAATGCATGCTAAAGTTTAGTTTATGATCCCTTTATTCTATGTTGTAAAAATCCTGAAACAATATCGGTGGGAAGATCTGTGACATTTTCATTTTCCTTTTACAGTATGTTATATAAACATGTCCACTATGTAAACCAGAAATGCAGAGGAAAAACAGAAGTTTTTGTAGTTGATGTAGGTTCCATTTGTAATCTTGTTAAGGCCTTTCCTGATTCTTCCCTTTTCAATACTAAAATGGTATAGCGTAAACATCTTGGCAGGCTTTGTCCTATGTGATAAATAATCAAGATGTATAAATAATCAAGGTCACACTAAGTGAGGAAAATTCAATGTATTCTTGAAGGTTGAGAAGAAATGAGGGAGCACTGAACGGGGAAGGTCTGAATGCTTGAGCTAGTCCCAGGTGGAAGGGGAAAACTACACAGTTACTTCAGACTTCTAAAGCCGCCTCCTATTTTTCCTGTTAACCTTTTGATAGTGAACTTAGTAACAATTTTCTGGAGGGATATTTCTTTCAAGCTTGTCAGCTAGCACTATTAGTCCACTTCAGCCTGTGTTCCTTAAGCAATGTGTTCCTGCCGGCCCCGGGAACTCATTCTTTTATAAATTCTAGGTTGAACTGCTCAATCAGTAACTTAGATACCTAAGGTGTGTAGCTGCTAGTTCTTATCCCCTCTGGCACATCTAAATTTTATCCATCTCTCAAGGTTCAGTTCAAATACCCTTTTTTTATGCTGCAGTCTATGCTCAGAATGAAGGAGATGAACTCTGTAGCAATTTGTCATTTCCTGTGTCTCTTTTGCTCAAACACTGCTATTAAGACGGCCAATATTTTCAATCCCTATGACATTTTATGCTTCTTCATTAAAGCATGTGATCTTTTTACAACCATTTCCTCTGTCTTTTGCAATTTCTAAAGAATATCCCAGGTTGAATGACAGCAATTGCCTCTGCAGACCCTCCAGTCTCAGCCCACAGGCTCAGGAGGACACGTGCTTTGGGTGTCACTGAAAGCATTAGCCCTGGAGCTTGAGTATTTTGGTGATGTTTTTCTAACCAGGTGTGAATCTTGGCGCCAACATGGCCTTTTCTGTTTCCTTGGCGATGCATTTCAGGCAGATGAATAATCTTTTCCAGATCATCACAATTCATTATCCCATCTTGAGGTCTAGAAATTGATTATAATCACTACCTCCCCTCTTTGCAGTGTCTGAGACTAAGTCAGAGTGGCCCCACATACTACTCCACACCGAGAGCTCTGCCTGCTTAATTAAACCGCTTTCAAGTGCCCAGCAAATTGTTGGTGTTAGCTGGTTTACCATCACAGAATACCATCAGAGAGAATGCTTTAAAATGGAAATTTAGGTAGAAAATAGAGGCACACAGGACTAGAAAACCTCAGCGGCTGTTCCTCGAGGGGCCTCTTACCCTTTGATTCCTCACAGGCAGTGTGACCAAGTTGCCTGCTTTGCTCAGGACAGTCCTGGTTTTTGCAAATCTTCCTGGTAAAATTAAGTGTCCCCTTTCTACTGAGACTGTCCTCATTTGGACCACACTTTGCACGGTCACCCTAGTTATTAGGAGTAAAGGCCTGCCCTAGTGAGAATTAGCAGCAGCATGGATACCTGCTGTAGGCTGTTTTAACTCCAGGAGTCAGTTATGTAAATTAGCAGCTTTGGTGACTTTTAACTGGTTGATGTTAGCCCACCCCTTGGATTCTAAATAAGACCTCTGGTATTCTTGGGTACATGTTCTTTATTTCTCACTGGGTGGGTTTCTCTGCCCCAGGAAACCTGGAGTGATAACAGTATTCAGTACCAGGCTTGGCCTTCCAGCTCTACACTAAACACATGTTGGTAAGAGACACACCTGGAACAGTTATACAACATGTCCTCACATCGTTCTGTTCAACAACATCTCTTTATAATTTTTATTGAAAAAAAAAAACAAAACAATCCCAGCAGGCCTTGAACTAAACCATTATTTGACAAGCTGGTTGCGTTACACACCATTTTTCTTAGTCATGGTTTCCAACAACCTATCCATGACATGAAGTGAGGACTTACAATAGTTGCATATAGTATGGTATACAGAATGTTTGGGTATGAAACTTGTAAAGCACTTGAATGACCTGTAAAAAACTCATGAAGAGAATGAAACTGTTACTTAATCTCAACATTACTAAACCAAGAAAAAGTTAATGGTGAAGTAACCTTATCTTACAATTTTGTCAGCTAATGGGCAACCTTGACCTAACCTTGCTTTAATATCTAGCTTTTAATAACCTAGCTTTAATATCTTTCAAGTATCTCAAATAAGCACTTTCCTCTGAAAAAAAAAAAATCCCCCCTCAGGTTCTCCTGGTTATTGCTATCGAGTGCTAATCAATTCAGCTTTATGTTTTTGGGTAAAATATATCGAAAGGCAATTTTATCCCTAATGGGAAGATCGCTCTCTTGGATAAGTGACTCCAACTTTAACCCTGCAAATAAACTTTTGTAGTAAAGAAGACATGTGCTGAGTCTGACTTTGTGTGCAACAATGGCCAGTGTGTCCCCAACCGATGGCAGTGCGACGGGGATCCTGACTGTGAAGATGGTTCTGATGAAAGCCCAGAGCAGTGCCGTGAGTGTGACTTGCATTGGACTTGAACTTTCCCAAGATGCATCATGTCTCCCAGTTCTGACTATTGTTTAACCTAATATTTGGTGTTACTTTGCCTTTGCCTACCTTAGAGTTTAGGCTAACTGACTCTGATGTCAGTCAGGTCATTAACAATTGATCAGTCTCTTTTACAAATGTTCCTCCTCAAATAACCAGACTGACGTCCTCTTGGGTAGCCTTGTTATTGAATATTTAAGACTGAAGTTAGCAGATCTGAATAAGAACTCCTTGACTAGGTGCACAGATTTCAAATGTTTGATGATCATGATTCTGAGCAGATGGTACTCTGGTCCTGGAAGCTAAGTCAAGATTTGGGGGTCCCTGACAGGCCATGTATAAACTTTTAGATGTACAGCTTCTCAAGTTATGGGGGGGAAAGCTTGCTGCAGGAGTAAGCTTGCTAGTAATAGGGGGTTATAGTAAGCTAACTAAAATGCAACCTAAAGTTGTTAAATAGGGAGCACACAGCTTGTTCTCAAATAAAAGACCTTCATTTGTATGCATGTGTGTATCTGTGCCTTAAGCTGATATTCAGGGAGAAGTCTGAGATCATAGAGGAAGATGATTTGAGACAGCTAAATTGGAATCATTTGAATGTCAAGATGAAGAAATACTGAAGTTCATTCTGAGGCAGTAGAGGTCTGTCAAAGAACTAAAAAAGGAGGATTAATAGGAATGAAGTTTAGGTCCAGAAAATGATTGCCCTTCCCTCCCCCGCCCTCAAAAAAATCAAACAGAAAGGAAGATAAGTGTGTTCATTTCAATTTTCTAGGCAAGAAGTGAGGGGGATAATAAGACCATTGTCAAAGGAAGTGAGCCACTACAGGTAAAAACAAAGATTCAGCCCCAAGTTTTAATGGTGAATGACCCCATAAAGCAAAAAAAAAAAAAAAAATTAGGACATGTGCCTGCTTTGCAAGATCTAATTCTAAAAGAGATTGTGAAGATGGCCCTTTAAAGAAATCTAGACAAAGGAAGACTTCCTAGGTGTCACACCATCTGGTCTTTAATGAAGTTGGGATTAGGTGACAAGATCTGGGCGTGCACTTGACATCCAACAGATAAGTAATGGTCAAGGAGAAGGCCAGCCAGTAAATCTAACTTTGCCAAGTAAAACACAAGCTAGGACTGAGCGTGAACCTTGAAGGAGTGACACGGTCAAGGCTCTCAGGTGTACTCCCAGGTAGCATAGGCTGGCATGGCTTCTAAGCAATGGCGCTGGCAAAGGATCTACCCGGGCTTCAATCAGTAAGTCACATGTCACCAGTGTGCCAGGCCACTGAGTTACAGGTATCACCACTTCCAGGCAGCGCAGGAGCAGCAGCTTTGCACTGATGAGTTTGGAGGCTCTTTTGAGACTGTATATCATCAACAGATATGAGAACATGCCGCATAAATGAAATCAGCTGTGGCGCCCGTTCTACTCAGTGTGTCCCAGTGTCCTGGAGATGTGATGGTGAAAGTGATTGTGACAGTGGAGAAGATGAAGAAAACTGTGGTAAGAAGATCGGTGTTGAGTGGCTTATCCCAAAGACCCTTTTTCTCAAAGAAGGGTGGGCAGGGGCAGCGAACTTGAGCATGAAGATGCAGTTACACTGACTCGCTTTTCAGTGACTTCACTGTCTGCTCAACTACTTGTCCTTCATAACAGCCCTCAAACTCTGAAAGAAGTTCACATGGTAACTGACCACTGCTTACTTGGGTGTTTCTTCTAGGCAAATAGAAACAAGAAGGTAAGTTGCTCAAGGCACTGACGCTTATGGCTCAATAAAACTAGAAGGGGACTAGGGCCAGCAGCCACATTCCTTGGTCCAAACTGAATTTCTGCTTATGGGAATAAAGTACTTGACTATCATACCAGCACTTCTTAGCACCAAAACTGGATTCTACTTGTAACCTGTCCAAAAGTTAAACTGGCAAAGAAGTATGAATTAACGTCTTGCTAACAGATACCCCAAGAAAACGCTACTCAACTGCTGGTACCTTTGTTTCCTATGACGGTTCCTGCCTGTCAAAACTAACTGTTTCTTACCCTCTCCTGTTTCTCTTCTTGGAAAATGTGTAATAAAGTGCTCCATGTTAAAGGTGAGGCCCTGGGAAAATCTCGAGGTTGAACAAACACTGCTTAGAATGCTCTTTCAAGCTACCGCCCTTCTTATAGGGCCTCTAAAACGCCAGCGCTCGACTCTGACAAGCATGGGCACCTGATGCAGCAGTGGATGAGTGAGCTGAGGGTGCTTGCAGTTGAAACACTAGTCTGGCATGGAGACGTCATCTCCTGAGGTCAAAGCCACTGCACCTAGTCCAATGAGTTTTGGGGTTCAATCCTAGAAAATGCTAGAATTGAGCATTTCTGTATATTGGTAATCCTGGCACTGCCAAGTGTTTTCCTCTGAAATCTAGACTTTGCTTCCCAAGAGAGTCGTGGTCTCTAGCCTAATCACCACCAAATTGTGACCTTAATTTGTTTGGCAGGAATTTGAGTCAAAGCACAAACAGGCTAATCTGCCTCACTTATCATTATTAGCATACCTGGCTGCTAGATAGCGATTCTAGCCCTAGCTGTGACTTTCTCAGACTTCACAGTGCTTAAAACCTGATATTCCTGATCCTCATTTGAAGGACCGATAGAGAAGGAACTAAGTATAGTGTGATATGACGTGTCAGCTTCTTTTTGGTGATACTGTCATAATGCTTATTGAGAGTGTGTTTGCCTGTATACCTGACGTGCAATTGTCTTGGCTAGTGAGGAGTCCTGGCTTGATGAGACTTGAAAGATGTCCATTTAAAGATCTCTCAGTTTCTGCCTTCCAAAATGAAATCTCTTGTTCCAGTTTGTTAGTGACCACTATTCCTGTAAGAGTCAACTGTGATTCTCATCTTGAATTAATGTCTAGTCTTCGACTATATTCTTGGTCCTTTAATCCTGTTCTTACTCAAGAATTCCTGCAATTTATTTTCTACATAGCGAGACTGTCTCCTGGTATTCCAGAAAATTAGATATAATTAGATGTAATTCCACTGTAGCTTTTAAGTTAAGCTAAAATACTAGGATTCATGATCAGAGATCTGCATGAGACTTTGAGTCAAGAGTCTCGGAAAGAACAGTCCTGATGCACTTTCAGTGGGGCCTCTTCTCTCCCAATAGGCAACATAACATGCAGCCCTGATGAGTTCACTTGCTCCAGTGGCCGCTGCATCTCTAGGAATTTTGTGTGCAATGGCCAGGATGACTGTAGTGATGGCAGCGACGAGCTCGACTGTGCCCCACCCACCTGCGGTGCCCATGAGTTCCAGTGCAGCACCTCCTCCTGCATCCCCATCAGCTGGGTGTGCGACGATGACGCAGATTGCTCGGACCAGTCTGATGAGTCCCTAGAGCAGTGTGGCCGCCAGCCAGTGATACACACCAAGTGTCCAGCCAGCGAGATCCAGTGCGGCTCTGGCGAGTGCATCCACAAGAAGTGGCGATGTGACGGGGACCCCGACTGCAAGGACAGCAGTGATGAGGTCAACTGCCGTAAGTAGCTTTCGCATCACCTCGGTGTGTTCAGCGAGTGGCTCAGTGTCATGGATCAGCTGGGGGCCATCCAGCAGTATCATTCCATAGTGTTCCCTCCCTTCCAGCTTCTCGAACCTGCCGACCTGACCAATTTGAGTGTGAGGATGGCAGCTGCATCCATGGCAGCAGGCAGTGTGATGGTATACGCGACTGTGTCGATGGTTCTGATGAAGTCAACTGCAAAAACGGTAAGGGCCTCTTTCTGTGGGTTAGTCAAAGGCTGCTCTGAACAAACTCATTCATGCAGCCTCTCTTCTGTGGCTCTTTTTGCAGTTAATCAGTGCTTGGGCCCTGGAAAATTCAAGTGCAGAAGTGGAGAATGCATAGATATCAGCAAAGTCTGTAACCAGGAGCAGGACTGCAGGGACTGGAGTGATGAGCCTCTGAAAGAATGCCGTAAGTGAAGGGGCCGCTTGAATGCAGAGTTGAGGAGGTCAACTGGATCGAGCATAGCTAATGCTTTTTGGACCTTGCATAATGCCTCCCCTCTTCATGAACTAAGTTCAACCACTGGGCTAAGGAGTTATATTGAAATTATGTGACTTAAAAGCCCAAGCAGTGACAAGCTTTAAGGAGGTAAAGAGCAAAGCTTTACCTCCTTAAAGATAATCAGCAAGAGAAACTTGGTTAACTTGGCTAAGTGCGGCTTAACCAACTGGTAACTTGCCAAGGAGAATGAGGATAGATTTACTATTCCCCCAATACAGTCCTACATATCCTCAAGGATTAAATCTTATGAAACTTGTAAGTTTGACCAGACTCGCTAGATAAAATCCAAGCTATTTGTGATAATTGTTCACAGAATCAATTTCTATTTGGAATAAGCTGTCAAGTAATGTTACTACATTTCTATTTCAGATGTAAATGAATGCTTGGTTAATAACGGCGGGTGTTCCCATATCTGCAAAGACCTAGTGATAGGCTACGAATGTGACTGTGCGGCTGGGTTTGAACTGATAGATAGGAAAACTTGTGGAGGTAAGTCAAAGAAGAGAACCTAAAACCTGGGGGTGATGGGATAGGACAGTGTGTCTCTAATAAGATATAGGAACAGCAAGACTAATTCTAATTTCCCTCCTAGATATTGACGAATGCCAAAATCCGGGAATCTGCAGTCAAATTTGTATCAACTTAAAAGGCGGTTACAAGTGTGAATGTAGTCGTGGCTATCAAATGGATCTTGCCACTGGCGTGTGCAAGGCAGTAGGTAAATGGACTGGGACTGGTGTTGCTCTGGTACCTTTATGAGTAAGTGCTTCTGAAAGGTACAGCCATTGACTACATGCCAAATTAAACTACATCTAAAACAGTACTCGAGAGCAATGCTACTAAACTCACAATACAGTATAGCAGACCATTTCCCCAGACGCCTGCCTTGGTCATTCCTTTTGCATACGATGCCATGAATATCTACTGGTTTGTTTACTTCCTGCTTCCAAAGCTTGAGTGCAATTCAAATCAGTTACTATTTCATCAGCCGCCCTTTTGTTGAATGCTGTCTTCTCAGAACTGCCTTCTGAAACAGTGGGAAGCGCTTGCAGGCCCCAGGGGCATGGACCACGCCAAGAGTACTCCTGAAGTGTTCCCAGTGCCTCTGTTGGGAGGAGGTGACTTAGAAGAACCTTGATCTTACAGTAAAACTAAGTCAAGCTGATTCTGTCTTGCAGGCAAAGAGCCAAGTCTGATCTTTACTAATCGAAGAGACATCAGGAAGATTGGCTTAGAGAGGAAAGAATATATCCAGCTAGTTGAACAACTGAGAAACACTGTGGCTCTTGATGCTGACATTGCTGCTCAGAAACTGTTCTGGGCTGATCTAAGCCAAAAGGCCATCTTCAGGTAACTGTCAGTTCCATTCCTGGTATCGTGGCCTACGTCATTTGTCACTTGGCCTGTGGGATGGTTTGGAGGAGTTTTTCTTGTCTGTAGTTCAACCTAACATGTCTCATTAGCTGGAAATATTAAATCTAAACATTGTTATTATTATTATCAGTTCCTAATTATAAACTAACAATTGTCTATGAAGTAAAAGATGGCTACGGCTTTAAGGTTGTAACAGAGGACATCTTAATTTCTTACATTTTCTCCCTTTTCTCTACAGTTAGTTGAGAATGATTTTTTAGTTTCTACAAAGAGAATTGGTAGTGACCACTTTTTCTTAGAGGGATCTATAAAAATTCATTTGGTGGCTACTAGGGCAAGTCACTTAAAAGCACATTGCTCCTATTTATAGAACACATTGTAGTAACTAGGTAAACAAGAGGATTAGTAAGTTGTTGTCAACAAGCAGCTTGGTTAAATCACTTGAGTGGCGAGATATGGTCTTCCTAGGTTTCCTTCTGAACAAAGCTGTTGACCATTTTGTAAGCAGAAAGTCCATTCTCCAGGCTTTGATGGTGTGAAACTCTTAAATTTCTTGTGACCTATTCTGTTTCAGTGCCTCAATTGGTGACAAGGTTGGTAGACATGTTAAAATGATCGACAATGTCTATAATCCTGCAGCCATTGCTGTTGATTGGGTGTACAAGACCATCTACTGGACTGACGCGGCTTCTAAGACTATTTCAGTAGCTACCTTAGATGGAACCAAGAGGAAGTTCCTGTTTAACACTGACTTGCGAGAGCCTGCCTCCATAGCTGTGGACCCATTGTCTGGGTTTGTACTCTGTTTTTACCAGGTAGCCTTTTGGATGCTATCTGTATAGAACAGGCGATTTCCTCATGTCTGAAGTTATACTGAAATTCCCTAACTTCCCAGCTCCCCACAACAAAGAACTATCCAGGTGAAGCTGTGGACCGTGCCTTGGGCTTATTATAGGACAGCCCTCCATGAGCAGTCTGACTGCTAGCTAACATGAATATTTCTGATCTGATGCACACCAAGCATTGTAACTGAACCCTCAGTCCACCCAGCTTCTCTAAGTGATTTCTCATTTTTGTTTGACTGCTTTGCCAGGTTAGCTGTGCATGATCAGACCTAAGTACTAGCAAGAACGGTGGGGATTTTAGTAACCACCTTACCTCAAGGCTTTCTTCTAAAACTGCAAGTTGTTTGAAAGTTCAACTGAAATACATAGAGCTCTCTAGAAACATTACACTGAGGAGTGGCCCTAAGCTGCCACTAGGTAAAGAGGAAAGCAGCTTGGGAAGTTGACGAAGCCTGTAGAAATCACAGTGGGCTTCTGTGACGCCTCACTGGGACATCATCCGCCAGCCCCTGTTATAAAACTTCACAGAGCCATCTTTCATGTGTCTAAAAGAACTGGATTTTCAAAAGGAAATATATAACTTGTGACACGGGGCTAATATTGAAATGTCAGACCTGTATAGATTAATATACTTAGTAATGGCCTGTGCATTCTTAATGCTAACTTTTGTTTACCCAAACATATGCTAAACCCTTAAGACTTACTATTATTTATCTCCAGTCATCAATCGTTAAGAGTTTTGGGCTCACCATTTGAACTTTTGTCTCTATGTACAAGTTATTCCTTCTAAACCACTGAGGTTTATTTCTGATTCTTCCCAGTTTTGTTTACTGGTCAGACTGGGGTGAACCAGCTAAAATAGAAAAGGCAGGAATGAATGGATTTGACAGACGGCCGCTGGTGACAGTGGACATCCAGTGGCCTAATGGAATTACACTTGGTAAGTATGTTCTTCCTCCCTCTGCCACTGTCTCCAGGTAGCTGTCTCCACAGAGTTTTAACTCAATTCTGAAATGGAGCAAACAACTCTCATGGTTCCTTCTAGAGCAGAAATGTTGGATGAGAATTAACTGAGCAACACCAGAGGGATGGTGGATTTAACAAATTACATGCTCCATAATTACTAGCTTTCCTGTCCATTTGGGCCTAATATATGACACAAATTTGGTGACTCTTGGGCCTTGGGAATTCTCATCTTCAGTACTACTGGCATAGATGTCCTAGCATTCCCTGAATTGCAGGCTTAATGCAGTTTTCTTCTGCCTTATTGGGGGAGGACAGCAACTGCTTCTTTTAATATTTATATGTGAGTAGCATCTCTTAAATCAGTTACTTTGAGAATCTTAGGTATGCCTTTAGTTCCCCAAATGGATGTGGGTACAGATTCGGCATGCTGCCTCACAAGTTCATGAGACCCCTGTAAGATCCCTAGAGAAGGAACCATGAAATTCCACCAGACTACTGTAGTAGCCTCCCAAATAGAATACTGGGTTCTTTATATATCTTAAGTGGAATCCTGTGCAGTTCTGGCTTATCCTCTAATGACAATTCTTTTTCTTCCTAGACCTTATAAAGAGCCGCCTCTATTGGCTGGATTCCAAGTTGCACATGTTATCCAGTGTGGATCTGAACGGCCAAGATCGGAGGATAGTCCTGAAGTCTCTGGAGTTCCTAGCGCACCCACTTGCATTAACAATATTTGAGGTAAGACATGTTTCCCATCTAGGTGTATGCCTTTGAGTTACTCCAGCTCCTTGGGGAGGAAGGAAAGACATGGGGGAAGGAGGGGCGGGCAGAGGAGCAAGACGAGAAACTGCTTTCACTTAAAAGCTTAGACAGATAGAGATCGATTCCTCAAAGGACTTTAAGAAACCTGAACTTGCTTCTCTTACCGCTTTACATCTAGTGTCCAGGCATTAAATAAACAGCCCATTAAGTTGCTGACAGATAATGATGATTTTAGATATTCACTTATGTTAATCCTCGATGCACAAGCTAATTGGAGGTTCTGTTTTAGGATCGTGTCTACTGGATAGATGGGGAAAATGAAGCAGTCTATGGTGCCAATAAATTCACTGGATCAGAGCTGGCCACTCTAGTTAACAACCTTAATGATGCCCAAGACATCATTGTCTATCATGAACTTGTACAGCCATCAGGTAACAGGAAAGCGCACTCCTTTATGGCTACTATAAGGGCAGCAGCATCGGACACTGCCTGCTGGGGTTTCGGTAGCTCTTTAGGAACTCAATTAGCTCTAAAATGGAACCTTTCCCTCCCATGCCCTACCTCAAACACGGTGTTTGGTATATCTTATTTCTGACTTCCTGGTGAAAGGGCTTCAGAACTTTACCTGTTGTCTTTCCTCTCAGCCGTCAATGTCTACTCTTGTACTTTTGTGTTTTCCATATTCCTGTTGACCTTCACCCACTCTTGCTAAGTCTATTACATTTGCCCCTAATGTAGCTTTTATGCCACAGATTTTCTTACCTTTCCTATTACGATGCATCTTACAGAGGACTGTGTAGATCCTCAAACACATCTGATCATGTCTGCTGCTCAGGATACTTGACTAGTTCTAAGGGAAACTCTCAAACCTTCTATGCCTGGGTTCCTTCCTGGGAGCAAGGCCAGACAAGGCTAGGAGAACATGCTTGTTGCCTTCCTCTGAGCCTTCACTATAAGCTTGGGGCCAACAGCTAGTGTTAGTCCTAGTACTTCTCACTCCTTCCTGCTCCCTCACCACCCATCTGCTCAAGACATAAGTTTTATTCCACTTCCAAAGAGTGTCTTTGGACCCACAGTATCCTTACAGCATGCTGCCTGTTCTCTATTTATCCTTCATCGGTATTGCTTTAACTTGGAGACATGACAAGACACATTTAAGCTCCTTACGGCCAAAGACTGCAGTCTTTGGTATCGAGGATAGGGCAAGCACTGGAATACCTATTTAAAAGAATTTTTTTTGACTAGGCAAAAATTGGTGTGAAGAAGATGTGAAGAATGGAGGATGTGAATATCTATGCCTGCCAGCACCACAGATCAATGATCACTCTCCAAAGTATACCTGTTCCTGTCCCAATGGTTACAATCTAGAGGAAAATGGCCGGGAGTGCCAAAGTAAGACCTTTTACTTTTCAACCACAAGCAGGACATACAGCAGACAACAGAATAGACACTACTTAAAAAATGGCCTGGATGTGAAGGATTCTGTTCTAACTAATTCTTAGACTAGATCTGAGAACATCCCCGCTATGTTGCAGGCCCTGTTCTCAACATGCCTACACTGATATGTACTGTGATAGTGCTGAGCTAGTCAACCTGCAGATTAAACAAAGTCTTAACATTTGTCTCCAGAGAGAGGATTGACAGGGTGCTTAAAGAAGGCCACAGACAAAGTGAATGACACACTTACCAACTTGCATCTTAGTTTTCTGCTCTTAACTTTTGATTGAGTGGCAAATTAACTTGCATGTTGACCACAAGGAATTCATTCTGTGAGGTTTTTAATTTTATTAGCTTAATGCTAAGTCACTGCAGGGAGTAGCTCAGTTTGCTGAGAAAGTAGTTGTGAGACAACCTGGCAATAAGACCAGTATGCTTGGTAATATGCTTTAGAAATCATTTCTTGTAACTTCTAGGAGCCTAGGACATTGTGGAGAGTGGTTATTAAGTGCATCTATGCATCATTTTGAATTGTCAAGGGTCAAATGCTGGCTGTTCTACCCAAAGTGTCATGTGTCCCTGATTCTGCATGAAGACTGCTGTTTGTCTCAGTTTTGACACATCTACTGCACAACTAAGTTAAGCAGTTGTTTGGCATTTCCCATGGTGTTCAAATAACTTACCGCATGGCTTGTTTGAACTAAACAGCTAGCCACTCTGGAACCTTGGTATTAACCAGGTTCTTGGTTTTTATAATTCAGGTACTGCAACTACTGTGACTTACAGTGAAACAAAAGATACCAACACAACAGAAATTTCACCAACTAGTGGACTAGTTCCTGGAGGTATTGGGTTCAGTACTGCAAACTGTTCATCTCAACTAAAATCACACTCTTTATTGCTTCAATAATTAATGCAGCTTTTAACTACTAGTCCTGCCCCTGATCAGTAGCCCACATTTAAACTCCAGAGACTTAAAACCTGAAATCTTAGCCTGACCTGACTTAGTAAGGATTATATTTGAGAATTATTAATGAAGTAACTATTATGTGACTCTCAAATACTTCTAGGCCAGTTTCTGGTACACCATTATAGTAGATACTGAACATAAATGATAGATGCAAGAGTATGGGTCTCTGCCTGATGGGTAATTTTCTAAGTCTGAATTCAGATCCTTCTAAACTGACTCCTTTTGTTCCCCTGTAGGGATCAATGTCACCACAGCAGTATCAGAGGTCAGTGTTCCCCCAAAAGGGACTTCTGCTGCCTGGGCCATCCTTCCTCTCTGTAAGTAGATTCCCTCCCCATCTGGATGCAGTGAAATTTTTAGATACAAGATGGGCATTTACAGTCTACCCAATGATGCCTCTCCGGGCCCCTCATACTGCCGGAGCACTAGTGACAGGGGATTGATTACATTTGCTCCCTCCCCAGCAAGGCGTGCTGCCTTGAGTCCACAACTTTTTCTTTAGTGGTATTCTTAGCACAGTGATAAATGTTCAACTTTGATATGAAAGGTGCATAAATGCTTTCTATCTCCAAGTTATTAACCTGGCTTATCTCCTTTCACAGTGAGTCCCTTTAAGAAACAGCACTGTTCTATTCCCCTTTGAAATATAGATAGTGCTGCCTACAGAGGAGATGCTTAAATGCTTTCTTAAAGAATTGTAGGACTTGTAGAGGGTAAATTAAAAATAGTTAAGAATTTTCAAACCAAGGGAGAAGAACCCTAGAGCTATTATTGGACATGTGAATTCGAAGGCACTTTGCTATAATGGCTCTTTGTCCTAAATTATTGGGCTCCAAGCTTAGCTAACACACCAGGAACACTTAAAGAGCTCTCCAGAAGCTTCTACGCTTTTAATTCAGTTGGCCTGGGGAGGGACCCAACACTCACACTTGTCCACAGAACAATGCTTAACCACTGGTCTAAATTAATTTAAAGCTACTGGTCCATTTGTATTTTAACTTATAGCTATCCTAACTTCATGAAACAAGATACTTTTAAGAATGTCAATTATCATGGAAACCTGGACATGATCTTTGTTTTGCTTAGTTCTGAGACTAGACTTGCCTAGTCATCTTTTAACTTTTTTCAGTGCTCTTAGCAATGGCAGCAGTAGGTGGCTACTTGATGTGGCGGAATTGGCAACACAAGAACATGAAAAGCATGAACTTTGACAATCCTGTGTACTTGAAGACAACTGAGGAGGACCTATCAATAGACATTGGTAGACATAGTGCTTCTGTAGGACACACGTACCCAGCAGTAAGTCGGCTTTATGTTTTTATATACTATGGCTTGTAGTAAGACTTTTTGGACAGGAGTTCACTAACTTGAGCTGTGGCTGCCTGGGCAAGAAGAACTATTAGGACCACAGAGCCACCAACTGCTTCATGTACTACCTGGAAGGTAGATGTCTAGGCTGTTAGGACATAAGGCAGTCAGTTGACAAGCATCAGACTCTTACAGAATGACCAGTCAACTTAAGACCATATTTGAGCTATTTTTGGTTACAGAAACTATTTGTAAATATTAGAATCAAGTAGTTTCTCTGTGAACTATCAAATCATCTGCCTACTGGATACTTAAAAGTAAATTAGCAAATCATATATAGAGGAGTTGGCTTAAAGTCAGTGTATCCATTTAGCCAAAATTACCAAATGTTTGAAAGCGCCCTATCCCACCTCACACGGCTGATTTTCTGCAGGGAGCAGTCAGTCATTGCTCTTCATTTATTTTTCAGTTGACAATCAGATGGAGTATATTTGGCCTTTCTTTAGGGAATAGGGGGAACAAAGCAAGTGCTAAGTTGCCCCCTCTCATACTCTCCGGTGAAACAAAGAGTGATAACAATTCATGGTACACATGTGTCTTTTCACTTTTTCTCTAAGACTTAAAATCACTCAGTAGAACAGGTAGAGTTAGTCATACTACTTTCTCTACCCAGGACTACAGTTGAATTCAAGTTGATAGACATTAATGATACAATTCAATACTGTTGCACTGTTTTTGATATGACTTCTATATACCTTCAGTCTCTGAACAACCAACTCAAGAGCAGGGTCCATTTGCAAGACTGAAGCTGCCAACACCAAGTGATCACCAAGCTCATTCCTTACCTTTTCTTTCCCACAGATATCAGTTGTAAGCACAGATGATGATCTAGCTTGACTTCTCAGAAAAGTCTCAACCTTTGAGGTCTACACCAATACTACCCCACTTCGGAATGGTAACCGAGCCAACAGCTGAAGTCTTTCTTCCTCTAGTCTGGGAGAACATCAAGTATCTTTGCGTGGATCAAGCTTGTGTACTTGACCGTTTTTATATTACTTTTGTAAATATCCCTCTCCACATTCTACTTCAGCTTTGGATGTGGTTACTGAGTATCTGTAACCCTTGAATTTCTAGACAGTATTGCCACCTCTGGCCAAATATGCACTTTCCCTAGAAAGCCATATTCCAGCAATGAAACTTGTGCTATAATGTATACCACCTGTACATACATTGTATAGGCCATCTGTAAATATCCCAGAGAACAATCACTATTCTTAAGCACTTTGAAAATATTTCTATGTAAATTATTGTAAACTTTTTCAATGGTTGGGACAATGGCAATAGGATAAAACGGGTTACTAAGATGAAATTGCCAAAAAATTTGTAAACTAATTTTGTACGTATGAATGAAATCTTTGACCTCAGTGGAGGTTTGCAAAGACTGAGTGTTCAAACTACTGTACATTTTTTTTCCAGTGCTAAAAAATTAAACCAAGCAGCTTACCCATGTTTTGTGCCTGTTCCTGTAGGAAAAACTCTACCATAGACAGTCTGAGAAACAGCAAGTGCCCTAACTAAACGTATGAGTTACAGATCTTGATGTTCTATAACTAAGCCTATAACGTGGTTAGTTTCTCTTACAGGCAAATACTAAAATAATGAGTACCACTTAATATTTGCTCCTGAAATATTTATTTTATAAAAGAAGCTAGCTTAGTGTATACCTAGAATTCTTCTTACATAGAGGAAAGTTCCTTTTCACATTAAGTCTCTTTTCTCTATGTTCTACAATTTTATATAGTTAAAGACAAGTGCCTTCTAAGGCATGGGAAAAGAATGTCTTCTTTTAAAATCCAATAGTCTATCATGAAGAGATGTAGAGGGGATAACCAGTAGTGCCATCTTGAATAGTAAGTCACTGCTTCTCAGTGTGGTCTCAAGACTAGCAGCATCTGAATTATTCAGGAACTTGTCAGAAATGCACAAACCTCATACCCATTACCAGACCTGCTGAAACCCTGAAGGTGGGGTCCAGGAATGGGTGTTCTCACAGCCCTCCAGGTGATTTTGGTGTAAACTAAAGGTTGAAATTCTAAGGTGACTTCATGGAGAATCTGTAACATCTCCTAATTCCTCAGCCTGGCTAGCATAGGATGGATTCCTCGTAGGGACAATTTCTGAAGCATTTACTATGAAAAGTATATTGAGGAGTTTGGGTAGTAAAAACAAAGCACAGGACTTTAAGTTTTCCACTGAAGTGAGCATTATGTCCTTTCTCTGTGGATGCCAGAAAGCAAGGGAGGATAAAACATCCTCACAGGACTTCAAACCTTGTAAGTCCAGAGTGAAGTGGGGATTCCACTGTTGAAGATGCAATTCCTCTAGGGATTGATATGACTAATAAAGTAGCAGAAAAGAAAAGATGCTCTGAGAAGCTAAAAAGAATCAGTGGATGACTCACATTCCTGTTGCATAGGGAATAAGCTAACATTTTTGCTTATGGCTTAGGCTAGGAGATCAACAGTCCTACATGAAGAAGCTGCTCCTATCATATTGTTTCTGTGAAATAGCTGAAAGTGAAAGGACAGGTGTGGTCTTTTTTTTTTTTATGGGAGGTGTGAAAGTCAAGCAGGTAGAAGGAATAGGCTGCCACTATGAAGATAGGACTCTGCTTCTCACCTATTGCTTACTCTATAGTAGTTAGCAAACCAAACAGGATGTGGCCCACTAACATGGAGTACTTAGTGGCTATCTGATAAGTAGGTTAGCATTCATCATATCTCAAATCTGGAGCCATTGGTTTGACTAGTACTTTGACCCTACTGTGGTACAAAAACCACTTATTATTTTAATTGGAACAGTATTCCCCCCAGAAAGTTTAAGGATACCAGTGTTTCCCTCTGCCATTACAAGGATTATATAATATTTGTCAACTGTAAGGACCAAAGCCATAGTTTTAAAAACAAAGTAACACATTATTCTGTCATCTGCTCTTAGATTCCAGTCCGTGGTGTGTTCCTTCAGGTTCTAGGTTCCAATTTCCAATATTTAAAAGTATCCTCATCTTTTATCTTTCCCTTCGCAGTAAGCAGCCAAGGACAAAAACTAACGTAAGAGGTACAAAAGCATTTTAAGAAGTAAAGTAACTAGATAGCTCTTTTGAAATAAGAATAGTTATATGGCTAGTCAATCTAGCATGTGACAATAGTTCACAGGGACATTAGCAGCCAAACAAGAACTTTAAGAATCCACTGTGAAACACTAGTATAAGTTTGCTATCTGTGCTACATTATCTCTACATATCTACATGTATCTCATTTGCTACATTAAACTTAATGTAGGAAATGAAAATTAATAAACAAGTAAAACACAAAGTTTATCAGGCACTAAAGGGCAAAGAGAAATGAGCTTGTCAGGCAAAGTGACTAAAAATGGGTCCTCCAGAGACTTAAAATTGCTACCAAGAACAGATGAAAGACACACAGGTTTGTGGTCTCTGGTAAGGAAAAACAGCTAATTCCCTGAGTCTAAATTTCTAAGTGGCCTTTGCAAGCTCTTTAGCAATGTATAGTCCCAACTGTTCAACTATTAATATTTAAAAACATTCGTAAAGATATTTTAAAACCTTGGTACCCTTTCTAAGTCTTTCTGGTCTTCAATTCTTGATAAACACAAGGGGGAAAAAAAGAGGCTTCAACTTTGGCACCTGTTTCTAGTCTTCGTTCTCAGACGATAACCCTTCTCAAAAATGAAAGCTTAAAGCTGCAAAACTATGGGGCATTTAAGGGACTAACTCTTCAGTTAAAAACACTCAGAAATAAGAAAGTGGCCCAAATTCTACCTTCTAGCTGGCCTCACCCCCAACCAAAACATTCTGGCAGGGTGTGTGCCTATATCATACGGCCTACCTGGAGTAATTTCTCAGAATTCTTAACTTTGTGCAGCTTTATTATTTTGAACCCATGTGAAAGGTAGAATCCTAATGGGAGGAACACTTGCAAAAAGCAGGTACACTTTTGCCACAATAACTTAGGCCTAAGAATGGAGAATACAACTTGTCAATCTTGATCAGTGAATCTGAGCTTTTCAGCTGCATAGTCAAGTGTTCAGCCTGAAAAAATGGAGAATTGTATATCTATGTTTCAGCTACATCATGGACCTAAGCTGTGGAGGTTCAGGAATACATAAAGGTAAAGAAAGGATCTTATTTCCAAATATGGGAGGAATGAATTTGAAGAAGAAGGGCATTTTCTGGACTTCTTTCATCAAATCAAGCATGGAAAATTTCCAGCTCAGAACAGTTTCATATGAAGAGTAATCAATCTTCTTTATACAGATCTTATTCCTGTCTACCTTTCACACTTGAAAAGCTGAATGTGAGTCAGCAGTGAGGGTCTACATGTCAAGTGTGGGGATGCATGGACAGACTGATGAGAAACACATTATAACAGTTTTGCATCTATCATGTCTCCTGAATCAGTTCAGTGTTTCTGTACCTGGTATTTGAGAATGAGAAGCAGGGAAGTGGGACCATTGACTGACACAACCCTGGAAATCTCCTGTGCATGGACATTGGGGCAGAAGACAGACAGGGTGGGGGGTGCAGGCTCTGGGGGTGACACTGTGGCTTAGGGTCTTCTTCACTAGGCTTAAGGGGAAAATCAGATTGGTGGCAAGGAGGCTAACAGCACTGACCTTTGTGTCCTTCTTGCATGTGGTACCTTAGGAAGTTGCTAGTCTCTCCTGGAAATGGAGATGATGGGAACAGTCTGGCTGGACATGTTAAGGATCAAGAATGCACACACAGCGTTCAATGCGGTATGTGGCACTTAGTAGGTGCAGGGCAAACACCACTGCAAGATATCACTTTCAATGATATGCCTGTGTTTGTGTTTTTTATGCCACAATCTAGAAACTGATAAGCGACTTTTACCCATGAGAATTACAAGTAACTAGACTCAGTATTGAGTGTACCATGCACTGGACCTTGTTCCCTGCATTTTCTACGACATCTGTGTGATTAGATACAAGTCTGAAATTCAGGTAGTGGTAGCACCCTTTAGTTTAAAAAAAAAAAAAAAGGTTTTGAGGATTACATGGTTTAAACCCTAGAAGCACAGCTGGTATACTCCATGCTGACCCTTTTGATTTTACCGCCTGAGACACAGAAACGACTGGCGCCTGTACTATCTTCAGGTGGCAGCTGAAGCACTCTGACTCTCCCTGAAGTTCTCACCATATGTTTTTAATAACATGCTAAATAAACACGTACCATATTTTATCTGCTCTCCATGGGAACCTGAATAGGTATTATCTCCAATGTGAAAAGTGAGGCTACAAGGAACATGATACCAGGCCTGCTGTGCTGACTGCTGTCTCCTCAGAAACAGGCAGTCCTGGGTGCGGGGTGAAGTGCAGTCCCCTTTACCACTGACCGTAGGAAGCGACATACAGCAGCTTCTCGGGTGCCCATCAGGAGGGCTTCCAGACTGGCGGTGCTGGCAGCACAAAGCAAGCACTGCGGCACTGCCAGTCAGTGGTCCCAGTTCCCTCTCAAATATACCAGCACGGGGTACCTCTGTCAGTCATGCATCACACCTGCCAGAAGTTCCAAAATTATTTTCCTTAGCCACTGCATGAAGCAGAAATATATGTTGCATTACAGAGTAAAGGATAAATATTCCTGAAAGTGTAGACATGCAACATCATTTCCATATGTAAGGTTGTTGGGGAAACAAGCTGCTACAACAAATCTCACATGTTAAGGCCCAAGGAGAATCCTGCTCAAAAGACAGGCAGGGCTTGACGGTGTCAACTATGAGATGACACCCTAACTGCAGGATGGCATCTTAGGTATTTCAGAATCTCCCTGAAACCCCAGTGTCCTCAATTTACATACATGCCCAAGGGTAAAGAATTCTTTAAACTAAATGACTGGTTTCAAGCAAAAAGACTTTGCTCTTAAAAGATGTCACTTGATACTGAACTGTGGATTAAGAGAATAAAAGGTCTGGAGTCTAGCATGTACAACCAAATTCTCATACTCAGGCTCTTCAGAACGGATGCGTGTCCCAGAACGCATCCAGTCCTGGGGATCCATGGATGAACATCTTCTTTTACTCTTGAACTGTACATTTAAATAAAATTTTGTTTTTGACATAAGTGTTGTTAGCCTTTCCTTTTTCTAGAGAATTTTATTGGAACCTTTCATTCTCATTTTTCTCCTTTTCTCAACTGAATCACTGGAGGTGACTCATCGCCTCTTTCTGGCATTTTCTGAGCACCAGAGAAAATCTTCCCCTTTCGAGGAAACAACTAGGGCCACCCAGATTTGGTTCCCAGGCTGAAAGAATGAGAGACATTCCCTTTCTTACCATAATCAGAAATGCAGTTAGTACAGCATCATAAGCATACAAAGGGTCAAATCCCCCCTTCTTATCCCCCATGAAAGAAACGAAAAGCAAAGCTCCTGTTACAGGAGGGCTAGGTGAGAGTTTCTTCCTGTGGGTATATGAGAACAGGCCTCCAGAGTTACAGGAAGGTCCCAGGGTGGCAGGACAGGATGGGCCAGGACAAGCAAGTAAATCATTTTGTGTTTTCCCCCATCAGCTCTGAAGTTATCTGCATTGAAATCCACTGATGACAGATCTCAATTTATGTGAATATTAGAGATACTCCATCTGAAATGTTTCCCAAGCAATAGCCCTAATTTGTTTGAATTATATTGGACATTGCGCCTTGAAACTGGCTCAGGAAATCTAAAAAAGTAGTGGGAGAAAAATAAATTGAGGGGAAGAGATACTGTCCTAAAAATGAAAGAGGGAGAAAAGTCTTTAAAAGCTTAACAGTTGAATCCTTAATGAATTTAAGAATCCACTTCCTAAATGAAATGTTGGGTGAATAGTCGCTTTGCGGTGAGTTTGGCTATTCTCACCCCCATTTAACTTGCGATGACCACAGGTAAGTTGCTTATGAACCAAGCTTCTGTCCTGCTCTGAAAATCTTAATGCCTTTCAGAAGAGGGTTCTCTTAAGAGGGAGATGTAACACATACAAAGTGCCTTACTCAAATAGCTGCTTTTTCTAGAACCAAAAAACTGTGACTGTTTTTTAAAAAAAAACAAGTATCAAATCCTTGTCTCCATTTAGAGATCTGCATTCATATATTATCCCATTTGCAACTGTTCCTTCTTAGGTCTCCCCTTGCAATGCTAGCATTTGACAATCTCTTCTTTTTTTTAACTCCAAAAAATCAAGATTAATCACTACCTAACATCTGCACCTATAAGCTTCGAAGGGAGCCTTATGTGTGACCCTCCACTGATGAAAGAGCACATGTGACAAGTTTAAGTTCACCAATTATACAGAGATATCCTTAATCAGTACTAGAAGACAACAGGTTAAATTGATACCCTTCAAGAAGGTAAAGTTAACACACTTTTTGGATTTCCTGTGCTCAGGAAATGTGATTGGCCCATGATCCAGGGAAGAGTGTTGAATAATGCTACATTTGGGGGCTGAACATTTAACTAATGCTGTAGTTTCTAATTCAGATCCATTTCTTGGCTTACTGATTGATTGAGGGCAGAGAGTGTATTTTAAATCCATAGTCACTTGTTTTCTTAAATTCATCCACTTACATGTGAAATTTGCTGAGGATTAGTTCTTTAAAGCTGAAAGCTTTAAAGCCATTTTACCTGACCAAAAGTGAATAGCCCTGTGATTTCCTGAGAAAGGTTTCTCCATGCTGGAAGATGATTTTAGATAACAACTGGCATTCTTTCTCAGGTCTTGGGACAATATCTAAAAGGTTTGAGGACACTTTTTTATAACTGGTAAATCCTAGATTGGACATTAAGGAGAAATGCCAAAAGTTTTTAAACTTTTAGTGAAATTGAGGAAGAGTATATAGTCCCTTCAAGAAGGTACCTTCATACACACACTCACACTGTCCTTACTTCATTCGTTCAGCACCTCCTATTGTCAGGCTTAACTTTGCATTTTCAGGGACTGATGGAGATCAAGATAGGTCAGAACCCTATCCTTCATTCAGGCTGGGATTCAGGTCCATAACAGATATTTAACTTGTCAGGGAGTGATAAGAGCTACAACACACACACACCCACATCACACACAGTGTATAGGGACAGGAGGATGATGAAGTGACTGTTTTAGCTACAGTCATCGAGGAAGCCCTCCAAGAAGGTAACTTGGGCAGAGAACCTGGAGAAATGCGGGAGTGAGCTCAGAAGGACAGAGCAGAGACAGAAGTCCTGAGGCATGAGCATGCTTCACCCACCTATGAAAAACCAGAGGGCCCTGTAGTTGGAGGTGGCCAAGGCAGAGAGGGAAGAGAAGGGAGCAGCAAAGATCAAGTGATAAGAGTCTTCAGGGGTGTGGCTGGAACTTAGGAATTTCTTTTATGTGCCTGGGCTTCTTTAGAGGACTTGGGAGCAGTGAAGCAACACTGCATTTTAAAAGGATCATGCTGGCAGGATAGGCTGCAGGAAGGCAAGACCAAAACAAGGAGATCAGCTAGGAGCACAGGGCAGTGGGACAGGTAACTGGCCTCTTTGGGGCTAGGCTGGTGGGGGGTGGGAGAAACCTCTACTCCACATCCTGCCCATCACCTTATGGGGGTGCATGTACAGGCTCTCCTGGTGTGGACACTCCATGGTAGGAGGATGGTCCTTTCATCCAGGATACTCTAGCTGCTTCCAATCTCAGCTGAACTCTCTACCTGCGGGACGTCAGTGTGGGCTGGGCAGGGGTGGTAGGCAGAAGCCCAGCATGAGTAGAGAAACTCAAGGGGGGCTGCATGGACGCTGTGAGGGGAGACTGAATCTAGAAGAATTGAAGAGTCTGCAGTATTAATTCCAATCCACCCCAGCCCAAACCCTGTGCTCTGATAATGCTCAACTGTTGACAATCCCTCCTTCTTTACATTCTCCTGCTTCCTACACAAAACTGTGTCTTAGCTCCTGATTGTATCATCTTTCCTCACTTGGCTTTTACTCTCCTTTCAAGTCTTGGTTCATATGCCACCTCTGCCAGGAAGACTTCCCTGTTGCCTCCCCCCATTAGGGTCATGTATCTCTAGTGTGCCCAGCATATTATTTTATAATAACACATGCTTCATAGTATTCAGAGTATCTACTTTTATCTGTATAACTTCCTGACTAAATGAAATAGAAGATTCTTTGACATAATAATTTACACTCAGTAATCTTTGTCCCCCACTGCTAAGTATGACAGAAATTTGGTACTTTTCAAGTGCTCAGATACTATGTGTTAAATTAAATTGAGCCCATGAATGCAAGCAATTTTTTGTAAAGAAGCAGACTTCATACCTTCAGTTGAGCACTGTATCTTGAAAAGCATTCCCTTGAGAGGTTACCTGCCTATTCCAATGATGTCCTATAACCCACACAATTTAGAGGTCAGGTCGTCTGTGGATTTTGATTCAGGGAGCACAAAGCAGTTTTTTTCCACACATAGAGTAACAGCAGATCTTACATCCTTGAGGACAAACTTAATATTTTGAAACTGCAGAAGTTATTGAGTATTGAAACTGCAGAAGTCAGAGCATTACATCAAGGAACATAGTAATTTGTGTTGTTAATACAAGTTTGAGACCCTCCATGGCCATCACAATGAGGAACTCTTACAAACACTTAGTCAATGGCACCATCTTTGAAATAAACATATAAACACAGAAAAAAAACCCACACATATGTGGAAAACAAATTTACAATAAAAGAGCCAAGAACATACAATGGCAGACAAATGTCTTCAATAAATGGTGTTGGAATAACCGAGCAACGACACACAAAAGATCGAACCTAGACCACTATCAAACACCATACACAACAATAAATTCAAAATGGATTGAAGATTTTAAAGTAATATATGAAACCATAAAATACATAGAAAAAAACATAGGTGATTTGCTCTTGATATTGGTCTAAGACATGTGTTAGGGACTTGACTCCAATAACAAACAAAAATAAACGAACAGAACTACAACAACAACAAAAAAAAAAAAAAAAAAGAACTACAACAAGCTGAAAAGCTTTTGCAAAGCAAGAGAAATTATCATCAAAATGAAAAGACATCCTTCTGAGTGGGAGAAGATAACTGCAAATGACACATCTGACCAGGGGTTAATATTCAACATATATAAACAACTCATGAAACTCAACAAAAACAATAAAATAAATGACCCTATTAAAAAATAGACAAAGTATCTGACTAGACAGTTCTCCAGAGAAGAGATTTGGGTGGCCAACACACATGTTTGTCATCTCTTATTAACTGGGAAACGCAAATCAAAACAACAATGAGCTACACCTCACACCTGTGAGAATGGCTATTATGCAAAGACAAGAAACAAGTGCAAGAGAGGATATGGAGAAAAGAGGACGCTTGTACACTGTTGGTGGGGATGTAAACTGGTACAGTCATTACGGAAAGCAGCATGGAGATTCTTCAAAAAATTAAAAACAGATATTCTATATGACACAGTTATCCTACTTCTGGGTGTGTACCAAAAAAGTACAAAAATTCTAATTTAAAAAGGTATATGCACCGACATGTTCATCAAAGCATTATTTACAATAGCCAACAATTAGAAACATCGTCAGTGCCCATCACCTGATGACTGGATAAAAATGACATAGTGGTATACATACCCATTGGAATATGACTTCACTATTAAAAATTAATGAAATTTTGACAACTGCACCAACATGGATGAAGCTAGAGGTTATTATGCTTAGTAAATGTCAGATGAAGAAAAAAGAACTTGTTATGATTTCACTCAAATGTGATACATAAAAAACAAATGAACTCACTAAATAAAACAAATGTAAGTATTTCGACAACAAGACCAAATGAGTGATTACCAGAGGGGAGAGGGATGGGCAATGGGCAAACCAGGAAAAAGAGGTCAACTCTATAGTGAAAAGATAGAATTAAACCTTCAGTCACTGAATTTAATGTAGTATACACAGATATTGATTTATAATGACGCACACCTGAAACTTATATAACACTATAATGCAATGTTCAATAAAAACAACAGCAAAAAACAACACATAACTAGCCAAGGGAATTACATTGAATGGAGCAACATTCACCTAGGTTATCTCACAGTGATGATATTATCAAAAAGTTATCCAATAACTTGATAATCACACTTCTTATTTCAGCTTGTATTTAGATTAACTTGCAACTAGGAACCTTATTTAAACATGGCTAGAGAAGACGCAATCCCACAAGTCCTGGGATAAGAGTTAAAACGGTTTAAGTTCTAAACTTTATAGCACTTACTTGTTTTTCAGTCCTCGTAAATTCTCCTCCATCTCCAACCTCCATTTTTCCAGCTGTAAAATGAGTCAACAATAAATTTAATTCAGTTATCAGAGTGATGAAAGCACACATTCCTGAATCTATGATTTCTTAAGCTGCTACCCAGCAGGATTCTGGGTACTCTGAAACAAACACTGAGGACTGCGATCAAGTCCCTCCTATTTATAACAGTTAAGTAACAAGGCAAAGCTGTGCTCACTGGCTACCACGTGAAATGGAAGCAGACAATTAGCTCGCTGAGAGCTCAGGAGATGAAGAAATATGCCTTGCTGGGGAGAAGAAGAAAATTTTGTGCATTCATCCGAGTAGTGGTTCTTCAAGAAACAGACCTCTCTTTACAAGCTGGATGCAACCTTTTTCTTACACTAACATATGGTATATAGAGAAATCAAACAAATAGTAGGATAAAGTCAAACTTAAAAACTAACCCTTGAAAGCTGACCACATAACTGAGGCATACAGAGATGAGAGGGGAGGGGTGAGCACAAAGTGGGGAGAGCACAGCTGACTACGGTGGAGAACTAGGGGTGCTCCGGTACCGGTGCGCCAAAGGGGAGAACCTACACTTGCAAAATACTGAAAATAATGTAAACCAATGGTACTTCAATAAAAAAATTAAACAAAACTAATATTCTAGAAAGGGAAATAAATTTCAATTTTAAGATTTTATTCAAAATAAAAACAGTTGGATGAAACGCTAAGGAGCCTCCAAGAAAAAAATACACAGGCTCACAAAATTTCACATTTAATTTCAGGGACCTCTGGATTAGCTGGTGTCTATCCATGGATTCTAAAACTATCCATAGCCCAGGTTAGGAGTCTCTGGTTTATATATATATATTTAAGATTTATTTATTTATGCATACAAGCGGAGGTACAGACCAGAGGAGTCTCTGATTTATATTTTTAAATACATTCTCATTTTCTGCAACTGTCTCCTTTTCTCTGAGATTTTACAAATGAGTTCTCTGAGATACCATCAAAACAGTACATTAATGAAATTAATTAATGTCTCATTGAATAGCAAAACAATTATTTCTCTATGGAACTATAACACTGGGAGTTTATTTACAAAGTACTCTGCTCTGGAGCTGTAATGTCGGTGTGGCGCCAGGTAATGTGACAGGTGTGCGTGTTTTGAGCTGTGCAAACTAGGAGTCACTTACTCACCTGATCTTTATTTCCACTCTAGGGTGTTTGTAACCATAACGGCAATAGCACGTAAGCCAGAGTTAAGAGAGCTGAGCTCCCATCTTAGTTTTACTACTTACCTGCATTATAATCCTGGTAAACTCTCTTCCATCTCCGAGCCTCCATTTCTTTATCTGTAAAATGAGTCAACAATAAAATTTGACACAGTTGTTATAAAGATCAGATGGCATAACAGATGTGTACTATCCAAATGTAATTTTTTTTTTCAGGGCTGTTTGAAAAGACATTTGTCCTGTGTACCATTCCCAGGTTCACTTCTCAGAAAGAAATGTTACTGATGCCTGGCATCAAGGACTTTTGGTTTACAGTGAAGATGACTGTGCAAGGTGGTCTGTGTTTAAAACACCACCCATGTTGACAATGCTGTCATTCATACTGATGCCAAGTGAAAACCATTCCCTAATCTGCTGAATTTTCCATTGATGTCACGGCACCTCCCTCCCAACAGCATTTTACTGTATTAGAAAGGTGTGCTTCCTTTACTGATACATAGCCAGAGTTGCAATACAGAAGAAAATACTGAAGATGTTCTCATCAAATTTAAATTTGGGGAACTACTTCCATTTGTGAGCTGAAAAGAACTTGTCAAATATAGTGGTCTCAGTCTTAAATTTTTGTTGTTGTTTTTGCCATTTGAGTTACTAAGCTTTTTGGTTGGCACTGGCCTATCCTATCTCAAGAGCTGATGCAATAAAGTGAAACTCACTGAGAGTGTCTGCTGCAATCAGATGATCAAATTGCAGTATTGTTCTAAAAAAAATAACAGTGTAGAAGGAAACATGTAAAATATGGCCAGACTGGGAGATCAAGCTTGTTCAAAATGACAAAATTCTAATGTTGTGGGGAGGCAGCAACTTTACAGAACTATGTTATGGAAAGTCCTTAATATTTGTGTTTCTTTTATGACTTAAAACCTGTAAAGAAAAGAAAATCAAAAATAATCACTTTCCATTTTAAAAAAATTTCTACTCACTTAAAAATACTGCGATCTAACTTTGGTCTCAGCACTTCATAAAGCAACTGTCAACCCAGGCTGGATTTATTTAGCTGAAGAAGAAACTCTGGGCACCAAGAGTAATTTTTCAGTGACATAGTCTCAACCCCATCCTAGTCACTCAATAAAGAAAAAGCATCTTCTAGTCTATTTGCAGTTTCCATCAATGGGGTCACTTTTCCTTTCAGTGTGGGGAATTCCCTCAATCCTGTGAAAGACTGAGCAAAAGCTTTATCTGCATGACTCCTGGAAATTAGAATATAATTTTTTTTTCCAAGTGCTAATAGCTAGACCCCCATTGCCATTATATCTCTGCCCACAAATGCCAGATTAACCTTCCCAAAATGCACTTTGCAGACATCATCCTTTTGCCAAAGGAACCACTGGAGGTTTCAGAGCAAAGGCCAAGTTCAAGGCTCTCCAATGGAGGGAGGGAGGGAGGGAAGAAGGAAGGAAGGAAGGAAAAGAAAGATCAGGAATACTTCCAGAG